>CM075860.1:78802757-78892689 GCA_037975125.1 Latrodectus hesperus
AAACTTCCAAATCTACCAATTTATGTTACATTTTATCCTAATCATTATGGACATGGAAAAGGAATGACTATTGCACAGTTATCAACTGCAGAACAAGTAGCTTTAAATGGTAGGTATAAATTTTCTAGTTTAACTAGTTCTAATTAAAGTTACTAACTCAAAATATTGGAATTATAAAACAGAAAAGAAAAGAAAATTGACAACTATATATTTTTGAAGTAAATAAATACAATATTAAAATGATATTAGAGAGTAATGTTAAAGCTATATATATATTATTATATGTATATAATATAAAAAATAATGTAATTTAAGTAATAAATATAAAATAGTAAATTAAGTAAATGATACTCTACTTTCATAATAGAATGAACTATTTTTTTCAAAGTGTCTTTTACATAAAACTGATTTACTTTGATTTAAATGTTCAACTTTTTGTTGTTTCCTTTTTATCATTTATATTATATGATAAATATAAATTCCATTGAACTCTATAACATTACTAAAAATCATATGTATCTCATATCATTTTCTTACAATTTTCTCAAAAAATTACGTTAAAATTATTTTTGTGGCTTAAAATTTTTTTTAATTAATTAAAATGTAAATTTTTTTAGGAAACTTCGTGAGCTTTAGATATTAAATTTTTACTACCTTATTATATAATAACAGAATTTTCTTTTTAGATTGTAATTATTGTATATAACTAGTTTACTTTGCTAACTGCAGTTTGAGATTTAAATAAATTTATTCACACCTTTTAATAAATATGAATGTTATTCTTGAAATATTGACTTGAGATTTATTGAGGTTTTTAATAATCTCATTATTTTTTTATTTATAATATATTTAACTTCGTTGAATATATTTTAAAAATTGTAATATGTTTCATAATTAATCAATAAAGTAAAATTTACAAAGTAAACAGCTGGTTTACTTTGTAAATTTTACTTTAATTTAGAGAGAGATTATATGTAGTATTTATATGATGTAAAACAAAATGATTTTAATTATGGGAAAGAAACTGTCAATAAGAACTTATTCTAAAGTAAAATAAAAATGAAATAATTCTGAACTTTTTCAAGTATTCTTTTAAATTACTTAATTGATGATTTAAACCAGGTTTTTGATTTAAATTTTAAATGATTTATTAAAATGAATAATAGATAATAAAATTTTAAGAAATATAATTCTTATATTTAACAAAAAATAAATAAATAAATAAAAGATAAATTAGTTTTTATACTTTGAAATCTTACTGGGGTCAAATTGTGGGACATTATTGACAGTGAGAAAAGGAATATCCCTGAAAACATGGTAATAATTTAATACATTACAAAAAATACAATATATATCTATATCTGTTGTATTCCAATAGAATTAAAATAGAATTCCAATCCATAAATTTGGATTCCAATAGAATTGGAATCCAAATCTATGGATTGGAAAAAAGTTTCTTATCACTATTAAACTTGGTGGCCAAAAATAATAAAAAAACAATAATGAAATTCAAAACTTTTCCTTGTGTCATAAATGTAATCTCTGGTCTCTTTTAAGAAATAAATTTTCATTAGAAATAATAAATTATGTTATGAGAAATTTATCTTCAATAATTTTATGTTAGGCAGCTGAACAACACTTTTGAAGTAATATCACACTTTTTTACAGCATATAGATAAAACATTATCTTAGAAAATAAATAAATATAAGTGTTTGCATATGTTAAGCCTGACATATGTTAAGCCTGAGATTAATGTTCAAATTCAAAATATTTTAATATAAAATAATTATGGTCTAAAAATCATTTTATTGATGATTGACGTGTGTTTATACACCATGATCTATTGATATAAGTTATAGAGAGTATATTGAAATTTTTTTTAAAAATTAATGTGAAAACTATTAAAATAGTTTTTGAGATTTCATTTAAAATAATAAATATTTGAGTAATTTATTCTAAATAACCTATTACATAAGAGTATCATAAAATAATTCTTAATTTCTATACTTAAAAAACATTTAAAAGATGGAGAAAAGAATTTAAACTAAGTAGAATCTAAAATAGAAATTGTTTAAATTGAATTCATATTTTAAAATCTTATCTGCATTACTTAATTTAAATAATTTTGCTTTTCTTTGAATATTTGTTTTGATATTTACATCACAAATTTATATCACAAAATCAATAAAGATTTTAAGAAAATAAAAAAAAAGTTTTGCAAATAAGCATGCATTGGAATGTGATAGGATTTAGAAATAAAGCTTAAGATAGACATTCAATTAGTGTGACATGTAAATATTTAGTTTCCCAAACTGAAAATTTTACAATTATTTCAGAGATAATTATTCTTTAATATCTTAAGTATGGATACAAATATACAGTATGTATTACTTTGTTGGATGCCTTTCCATAGTATATTCTATTAACAAATGTAAAACACCAGGAAACTGTTATGCATCAGACTAATAAATATGCATACAAAAAATTAAATTGTAAAATTTATCGCCATTGTTAAAAAGTAGCTGGATTTGAATTTAAGGAGTTTATCTGGTGTTAAGAAGAGTTAAGGTGACCATTTAAAAAATTTGAAATTTTAATTCTTACCCTACATGATTGTTTATTGTGGTTTAGAAACTTCCTTAAAATATCTACACTTGTCACATTTATACACTACTTTTGAATAATTTACTCGCAACAACCAATAACCAGAGAAGCGAGTGACGTCACACATGTGACTGCTCGCGTTATTGTGTAACTTAAAACCTTTTTTCAGAATGTATCCGGCACTCACCGAGCAATGTTTTGGTTTCGATATGGAATAAATATATGAAATTTTTTTTCAAAGTCATTATTGATAATTTGAGTCTTCAATTTAAATGTTGCGTAGATATTTTGGCCCATAATTTTATTATGTTACGTTGAAAGGAATTCCATTTTTTTTACATGATCGAGAAATCAAATTCAGAATTATTCAAATTAAAAACGAAAGGTAACATTACTAACAATAGAAATTACAATCTTACATTAAAAAAATTGCAACCTTCATCTAAATTATTATTTGACTAATGTCTTAAATCAAAGGTTTAGAATAAAAATGTTTGTATAAATAAATTGTTTTATATTTAAAAAATACTCTTTCATGCGACAATTGTACTAAAGTTAGCTTAAATTTTAACACTTCAAAAATTTCTTCTATAAGATAGGCTGGAAACTTGTGATGAACCTTATACCGGACAACATATTTTAATTTCGTGTCATGCTTTTAACCATTTATGTTTACATTTTTTTTTAAACTAACATTTTAACTTTCTTAGATTTATTGGGGGATACGCCACCAGAAACCTATTTGTTTTCTAAGAGTAAAAGGCTTCTTACATTCTCCTTAATTAATATTTTAAATTCTTGTAATTGTATATATTTATTAACTTTATGTGTATTAAGTTGTAATTATATCATATACAAACATTTTTGTGTTTTAATATTTTAATGTGCTTGGTTTTTGATGAAATTAATATTACTATAGAAAATTATAGTTTTGATGCATCTTGTCCTCTTTTGGACCCCCCTCAGGGGGGTTACCTTCTTTAGGTAAACAACGGTGTCACAATCCCTTCTTAGGACTAAGAGTCGTGCTGAGCGAGTACCAATTCGCTTCAACCATCGACAAGTCTTACCGTACTATTGTGAATTTGGAATGTATGAATTGAAGAAAGCTTTACAGTAGGGTAATAACACCAGTCCAGGACCTGATGGAATCAGTTACCTCATGCTTCAATATTTAAGTCCAGACTCTCTGTTGAACTTACTTTACCTGTTGACGAGTAGCTTATGCAAGACTCTCGAACGTATGATCAATGCCCATCTTGTATATGTTTTAAAAAAAATAAATGTATACATATTAATCAGAGTGGCTTCCGTAAAGGGAAATCCACTCTAGATAATATCACATATTTGGAGACCCAAATCCGCAATGCTTTCGTGCGGAGGAACCATCTGGTCTCTGTTTTCTTTGATATCGAGAAGGCATAAGACCGTACATGGTGATATGGAATTCTCCGTACATTATATGATTTTGGCTTTTGGGGTAATCTTTTGATATTCCTGCAGAATTTTTTATGCTCCTGTAATTTTAAAGTACGTATTGGAAACTATACATCCAATACTTTTACTCAATCTGAGGGTGTTCCTCAGGGCTCTATTTTAAGTGTCACACTTTTTAGTCTCTTCATCAGTAACATACTTCATCAACTTCCATCATCAGTACATGGTACTTTGTTTGTGGACGACCTGCAAATATCATGCGAGGGTTCGAATATGCGATTAATTGAGAGACAACTGCAAACAGCAGTTAACAAGCTTGCTGCATGGTGTGCTGAGAATGGCCATACTTTATCACCAAGCAAGAGTAAATGTGTCCACTTCTGTAGAAAGACTAGCCTGCATAATGATCCAACTATTTATATCAACAACACTCCAATACAAGTAGTCAATGAAATAAAACTCTTGGCATTATCTTTGACCAACATTCTCTCTCTTTCTTGGCATTATCAGTATCAATCATAAAATTTACTTTTCCTCCGCATGTTTTATATTTGCGGAAGAAGTGTGAGTTCTTCGAGTTTATCAATCATTGATCTTGTTCCCGCATTGACTACGGAAATATTGTTTATGGATCAGCTAGATCTTTTGTTTTACGAAGGTTGGACACAGTTCATCACTCTGCTTTGAGGATATGCTCTTGGGAATTCCGCACTCAATTATTATGCTAAGATCATGTCGACCCCTAATCATCCGATACGTTCCATGGTTCCAAATACCTCTCTCATGAGATTATTTGATGCTCATCCAATGAACATCCCACCGTTTCTCACACAAGCCAAATCACATCTGTGGCTCACAGACCTACATGATATTCAGATTGAGTCTGTTGATCAATTTGCTCATCCCATTTGGAATAACCCAACATATGCATTTATCAATACCTTTGCTCACTACAGAAAATCTGACACAACACCTATTGTTTTTCAACAGCTATATTCTTCTCATCGCTCTCAGTATCAATCATACAAACCTGTATTCACAGATGGTTCTAAAACAGCAGGACATGTGGGCTGTGGAGTTTTTATCAATAATTCAGCTTTTAGTTACAGCCTACATTCATCCTGCTCCGTCTTTACTGCTGAGGCAACCGCCATCTACTACGCGCTTCAGCACGTGAATACAGATGATTGTCATGAATTTTGTATTTACACTGACAGCATAAGTATTAATGAACCCTTGAAAAACAATAGCGTTACATGTCATCCTGTTGTGTCGAGAATTTTCAAAGTATTGGATTCTCTTGCTGGCAAGGGAAAAGAAACTGTATTTTGTTGGATACCAAGTCACGTAGGTCTTGATGGAAACGAGAGAGCGGATGCAGCTGCAAAGGCTGCTGAAGATCCAATTTTACAATCGGTTCCGCTCTCAGATGTAAGAAAGAGTATAAAAAGATTAATTTGTTCCCTTTGGGAAGACTCATGGAACTTGCAGGTAGGAAACAAACTCTATAGCATTTTCTCATCCCTCACCTAATAATTTTTACCGTTACGAAGTGCAGATGTTAGATTGACTAGCTTTCATTTCGAACACACACGTTTCACACACAGACATTTGTTTTTGAGTGAATTAAATCCTTGGTGTGAACTGTGTGATGAACCTTATACTGTGTATCATATTTTAATCTCATGTTCATATTTTAACTATTTACGTATACACTTTTTTAATACAGATATTTTAACTTTACCTGATTTGCTGGGAGAACCACCCCACAGAAACCTATTTGCTTATTTGTGAGCAATAGGTTTTATAAAGTTTATATAATTTATGTTTATACATTTTAAAATTTATAGTTATTTGATTTATTTTATTTAATATTCTATTATTATATATAGATTTTAAAATAATTTATACACTTATTTTTTTATTAAAATTTTAATGTTGCTTGGGTTTTTAAAAGAAATATATTTATAAATAAAAAAAATAAGTTAATAATATTCTTCGAAAACTTTATTCTTGGCGCAGCATGTCCATTTTGGACCTTGCGCCATAAAACCCAACCAACCACCTTTTCTCACACGGGCCAAATTACAGCTGTGGCTCACACACCTATGTGACATTCCGATATTGAGCCTATTGACTAATATGCTCATCTGCCTTGGTATGACCCAACAATTATATTTATTAATACCTTTGCTCAGTATAGAAAATCTGACACAGCACCTTTTTTTTTCAACAACTATACTCTTCTCATTGCTGTCAGTTTCAATCATATAAACCTGTATTCACAGATGGTTCTAAAACAGTAGGACATGTGGGCTGTGGAGTTTTTATCAATAATACAGATTTTAGTTGCAGCCTACATCCATCCTGCTCCATCTTTACTGCTGAAGCAACTGCCATATACTACGCGCTTCAGCACGTGAATGCAGATAACTATCATAAATATTGTGTCTACACTGACAGCATGAGTATTTTAGAAGCTTTGGGAAACAGTAGTTTCACCTGTCACCCTGTTGCATCTAAAATTTTCAGAGCACTGAATTCCCTTGCTGTCAAGGGAAAGGAAATTGTATTTTGTTGGATACCAAGCCACATAGGTCTTGTTGACAATGAGAGAGCGGTTGCAGCTAATAAGACTGCATCAGGTACAGTTTTACCATCAGTTTCGCTCTCAGATGTGAGAAAATGTTTATACATTCTCTATGGCAGGAATCATGGAGCTTGCAGGTTGGCAACAAACTATATACCATTTTCTCATCCCTCATTTCATTGTCAGTTTTACCGTTATGAAGTGCAGATGTTAGATTAACTCGCCTTCGTATCGGACGCGCACGTTTTACACACCGACATTTATTTTTACATGAATTAAATCTTTGGTGTGATACGTGTGATGAACCATATATCGTGTTTCACATTTAAATCTTCTGTCCTACTTTGAACTTCTACCGTTTTTAATTTTTCAAAACAAACCTTTTAACCATGTTTGATTTGCTGGGGGAACCACCCCACAGAATCCTATTTGGGTATTTGAGAGCAATAGGTTTTTTAAATTTTATATAATTTATATTTATACATTTTAAAATTGTATATATAGATTTATATTATTTACATTCTATAATTATATATATAGATTTTAAAATAATATATACATTGATTTTTGTTTTTTAAAATTTTAATATTGTTTGGGTTTTCACAAAAAAAATAAATATATTCTTGCAAAACTTTATTCTTGGCTTAGCATGTCAATTTTTGGACCTTGCGCCAAGAATAAAGTTTTGCAAGTTTTGCTAAAACCCAACCAACCAACCAACAAACTCAGATGTGAGAAAAGTTTTATTTGTTCTCTTTGGGAAAAATCCTAGAGAACTACATATTTTCTCATCCCTCACTTCATTATCAGTTTTTCATTAAGAAGTGCAGGTGTCTGATTTGCCTTCTTATCGGGCACTCACACAGACCTGTTGCAGCTTGTCCTTTTTGGATCTTGTGCCAGAAAACCCAACCAACTTGTTTTGGACCCTGCACCTTCATATACAGATTTTATTCATCCGTTACTTAACAGATTTAATATTGATATTTTTAACCTTGAGTAATTTGCTGAAGAGAATCACTTCATTCTAATGTTTTTGGTTTTATTCCATTTATAATACTTTTTATAAGTTGTTAATACTATTTATATGCATATATTTCACTGTTTTTTTAAAATGTTTTTTTATAGGTTAGAATTTTTTTATCAATTTTATATTTAATTGTTAATTTGGTTTTACAAAAAATGGTCCATTTTTTAAAAATTAATGTATTATACAGCTTTTGTCCCTTTTGGATCTTGTTCCATATAACCCAACCAACTATTAGTACAGTTTGTATATCCCAACATTCACAGATGGATCTAATACAGTTGAGCATGTATGTCTAACTTGTAATAGAAAATCGAAAAATTAAATAAAAGGGAATCATGTGTGCATGCATATAGAATCGTAAATAAAAATTTTATAACTTCTTTGCATGAAAAATCCTGACATTTTAAATGCCATTTTTCCATAGTTCACATCACTGTCAGTTTTAACTGTGTGAAATAGGGCTGTTAGATTAACTTGCCCATAAATGAGGCATGTGCCTAATATAAAAGTTAGTTCACATATAAACATCTGTTTTTTAACGTAAACATGTTAATATATTTTTGTATGTAAACATTTATTTTACATGATCGTAATAATTTTTTTTCTTATGCCAGACTTTGGCATAACTGCCATTAGTCTGAAATGGGCAGTCCAATAGAGTTCTGACAGACAAACAAAGTGAAATTTTTTTAGTAGAGTTGACTGCTGCTACATCCCAAAGTCCAGAACAAGTGATCTTCAGACTTGTCAAAGGCACTGCATAGTGGGCAAGTCAGTGTGTCTGCCAAACCAAATCTGTGTGAATGTTTTAAAAAGTAGTCATGTCCTGTTTTAAATCTAAAGTTACAGTTTGGGCAGATCACGAGGAATGAGATTTTCCTTTAAGTCACTCCAACTCATTCCCTCCATCAAATCCCTAAAAAACCCATCTAAGATGCACTTTAAATCTAACATCAATGAGTCTTTTAACACTGTAATAATGAACAGGTGGATCAGGCAGTGGGAGGTTGGAGCCATTCTTGGCCAGGAAGTCGCCGAGGTGGCAGCCGAATGGTTAGCGCTCTTGCCTTTGGTTCAACAGTTTGTGGGTTCGAATCCCACCTTGGGCATGGATGTTTGTAGTGGTTTGGAATCCACTTTAAACCGTATGCCCCAGTCTAATTAGTCCTCATGTGCAAAAAATGACCGTTGAGTGACAACAACAAACAAACTTGGCCAGGAGTTTTGCAATTTCATTTTCTGTGATTCCACAGTGACTCGGGATCCATTGCAGGACATTTCATTCCCTATTTATGAAAGCATCAATTACAAGTTGATAGCTAAGGACTGATTCTTTGTTTGATGTCTTGATGGAAGTGATAGCTTTTATAGTGAACTGTGAATCAACAAATATCACAATACTTAGATCATCACCCCTTCCAATTTCAGTCAAAGCCATTTGCACAACAGCGACTTAAGCTTCATAATTGGTGCAGTTTGCACGAACAGCACAACTAAGGTTAAAGTTGCAAGAGTAAGCACCCACCCCAGCACTGACTACGATCAGCATTGATAGCAGAACCATCTTGGTGTAAAATGTATGATGAGTCTTATATTAGGTATCATGTTTCAATTTTGTATCATACTTTTAATCATTATGGTCTTGCTTTTTAATTGCAATACTTTAAAAATTAATTTACTTGGGGTGTCACTGCATCCTAATCTTTTTGTATATTAATGGGCAATGTGTTTTATACATTTAATTCTTAAGTTCCTTGTTTACAATTTTATTGGTAAATTTATACACAATTATTTATAAAATTTAAAAATTACATCAAATTATATGTTTATAGAATTACATTTATATTTTTGTATATATTTTAACTGTTGCTTATGTTTTCAGAAAAAAAAATTTAATAACTTTAACTGTTTGGCCCAATATGCTCTTTAGAGCTTGTGCCAAGAAACCCCATTAATAAACTTTTGAAAATTTCTTCTGATGAAGAGACAAATGATTGACCTTCCTTTTTAACAGGTAGGATAACTTATTTTTAAATTATGCTTGGTGTTTACATGATGCACAATGTGAAGAAAAACAAATGAGAAACTTACAGTAATTTATCAGAAAAAAATGCCCTTTTTGCATTCTGAGATATGAGTCAGATATTTGTTTATGGTATTTACATTCTGAATGAGTTCTGTGTACATATCCAACATTACATTTTATATTTATTTTAAATTTACAATTTTTATTAAATGTATACATTTTTTATTTTTCTGTTTTTTTAGAAATGGTTCAAAAAGGTATTCCAATTCAAAAACTAATAGAGGATCTGAAAGGCAAAGAAGAAATTGATCTTCCACAAATGTATCCTCTTAAGAAAAGATATCTTAAATGGGTGAAATATGCATATGATGTAGAAGAATACAACACTGAGGTAACTGATATTGAAAGTGTTAATCAATGGGTTAAACTTTGTTCACAGATGGAAAAATCACCAATTCTTTATTGTCACCAAGAAGATATTGCTACTGAAAATGAAAAATTCATATTAATTATTATGACTGAATTTCAAAAGCATATCTTTGAATCATCCTCTAAAGAAATAATATGTATTGATACTGTTTACCGTAGTAATGGAGCTAACCTCACTGTCATTTTGATTATAGATGAAATGAAATCTGCTTTTCCTGTCACTTATTGTATCAGTAGTAAAGTTGACAAAAATATACTTTTTCAGTTATTTAACAGTATTAAGGATTGCATGGGTAAATTGTCACCCAAATATTTCATGTCAAATGGTGAACAATTTATTTATAATACTTGGGTGCAAATAATGGGATCTGAGCCTCGTTGGTTATGGAGTAGGTGGTTTGTTGATAACAAAATGAAAAATCAGTTATTTAGAATAAAAGGAAATGACGCAAAAAGAGTTGAAATATATAAAACAGTGCAATCTATATTAGATTGTAATAATAAAGACATATTTTTGTCAATGTTTAGAAATTTAATAAAAAACCTCAAAGCTGATGAAAATCTGGAAAAAGTTGGGGATATTTTGATGGCAAAATTTGGATTTGAATGTGAAAAATGGGCAAACTGTTACCGTGAAGAAGTTGATTTTGAAATTAATCTTCATTTGGAAATCATGCATCATACATTTTATACTGTTTCTAAAATGGGTTTAAATAAAAGACTCTATACAATTATTTCTGTTCTCATGAAAATTTTGAGATATAAAATAATGGACCGCATCATCTATTCATTTGATAATGAGAAGGTTAGTTTGGCAGTTGAAGTCATAAACTTGTATCATAGTAAAAGTATGGATATACCTCAAGAAAATATATCTTCATTGTCTAGAAACTTGTGGCAAATTCTTGTTCAAGATAACGAAAAAATATACATTACTCGAGAAACAGAACAGTGCCTTGATCATTGTAGTCTTCGGTGTAAAGAATGTAAAATTTGTGTTCATCAGTTTTCTTGCAGTTGTATAAATAACATGATTAATGCTAATTTGTGTACTCATATTCATGCTGTTGTTTTTAAATTTATAAATTCAGAAGAATCTCATAATATTCATGAAACTGAAGCTTCAACACAGAGTGCAGATTTGATTTCAGTAAATGGAGAAAAATATGCAACCAAACCTGTAACTGAGCAGGTAGCATTAAAAATGCCAACAAAGCAAGTAATATTTATTTCCACACAGAATGAAACATATCATTCTACTGAAGATAATACAAATTCTTCAAAAAAATATACATTCACATCATCTCAAATTGCAGAATCATCAAAGCAAAGTTTAAGTTCGGTTAATCAGACACACACACACACAACTCCAGAGTTATACAATTATCCAAAAATTAAAAGAAAAAAATCTGCTTCTCATGAATTTGCTATAAAACAGGCTGTAGAAGTTTATAAAAGAATAAAAATAGGTGGAGACAAATTGAATGAAAAATCATTAGTAGCTATCACCAAACATCTGAATACATGTTTAGATATTTGTTTACACAATAATGGTGAAATTTTACCTCGCCCTCCCAATACTATTCCAATTAATGCAGTATATGCCATAAAACCGCATAGTAAAAAGCTACAGTTAGTTTCACCATCAAAAGAGTCAAATATAAGAACTAGATATATGAATGAAGAAAGTGATAGAACTAAATTGAAAAAATTACCTGATAATGTAACAAACAGTCCTCATGTTTTAATCATTTCAGCTAATGGAAATAAGTCTAACATTTCAGATGAAAATAAAAAAGAATTTTCTTCTGTGCCAAAGAATATGGAATCAGAAGAAAAACAAACTGATAATTCAAAAAGTAATGGTAGAACTTATTTTCCCCATGTTTTAGTAATAGAAAATAAATCTAAATCCTAGTTATTAATCTAGGAATATCGATCTTAATTTTCATCTCTTTTAAAAATATTCAGTTATTTTTTTCTATTCTTGTATCACATTTGGATCAATATAATTTAAAAAATTTAGGATTAAGACTTTCTAGTTAATAAGATATTTAATTAATTTTAATCAAGGTATTTATCAATTCTATGTTAAAATAATCTTTCATATAAAAAATTTCTTCAACAATGGAGGATATAAAACAGTAATGATCTTTGAGAACTGATTTTCTGACTAAATATTTTGACTAAGCTTTTCATTTTAATTATTTTTATAAAAATATATGATAGAAAATTATTGTAAATGAGAAATAATGTATAGTGCCAATTTTTAAAGAACAAGATTGTAATAAACATATTATAAATTTCTTTTGTTTCTTATTGTCTTCTCTTATTATGCATTATTGCATTAGCACATTGCATTCAAAGTAAACTGGCTTATATACCTCTTAAATGTAGATCTTATTCCTTTGAAATAAACAACTGCAACAATTGATGTAAGTAGAGAATTATATTTTGTTTCATCCTTCTGGCTTTCCAATTTACTGTGAATTTTTAATATTTTTAGTTATTCTTTTAATTTTAAAAAATGTAATTAGATGTGATAAGTGTACAAGTAATTTTTATTGGTATATATAATCTTTTCCCTTATTATTCTGTGGACATATTGATGCATATTATTTTAGTGCACATGATTTATTATCAAACAATGAAAATAATTTGCATTAAAATTATTTGAAAAATGTTGTATCTATTTATTACTTTTAAAAACATTGTTTATATTTTGAAATATTATTGATCTATGCATTTAAATTTGAATAATTTTATTTAATTTTCAAATTGTTAAATACAGAACTCATTTTACATTAATATAGAAAATAACTTACTTTTTATAAACAATAAAACTAATTTTAAAAGTTTGAATGTAATTTCTTAGAAAAAATTAATGCTAATGTCTTTTAATTGAAATAATAATAAAAAAACAAAGGTTTTATTAATTTTATTTTTATTTAAATCAGAGATTCTGATTATTTAGAATAGTCTACAAATTAAACATTAGTCCAAATTCTTTGAAATATAAGTGATAATTAAAGTTATATTATTTTTACAATAGCAATTGTAGAAATGTTTCATATGACATTGTTTAAATTTATGATTATTTTATCCACTAAACACTTATTAACTATTTCTAGTTATCAAATCAAGTTCATAACTTAATAATTTAAGTAAACAAATTGTTAAAGGAACATTCAACTGTTGATTTAATGTCAACAATAACTATGAAATGTTAGCAAAGTTATCTCCTCTACCTATATAAAACATGCATGTGGAATTATATAACAATACCAAAAAGAAAGTCACATAAATGTGAATGCTAAAATTGGTTGCCATTAAAACAATACAATGTGCTTTTTTATTTCCTCTTCTATTTCTAAATGTTGATTAATTAAATTAAAAGTGGAATTGTAATGGAAACTAAATATTTGGAAATATTACACTTAAATATAAAATTAATTATGCATTAAGAAAGTATCTCCATTAAGATAGATTTCTTCAGATCATATGTAAATCACTAACACTTTAATTAAACAATATATTAATTGTATATTCTAATGCTATTAATGTAAACATTGAACTAAAATGTTTCTCAGTTTGTACCAATAACTACTTATCTGAAAACAAATTTAACGTTCAAATCATAATATTAATTCAAAGTAAATCTCTATTGCAACCAAAAAACAATATGATATTTAAAAAATTTCAAAAGAATACATTTATATTCATATGTTTTTAAACTTGTAGCAAAATACTAAAATTAAATTAATTAGAATTTAGCAATGTATGGTGATTTCCAAGTGTCATATTTTATTGAATTATGTATTTGGTAATACATGCTATTAAAATATCACTGAATTGAATATTGTATCATTGAATTTGAAATTTAAGTATACTATGGAAAATGCTCTTTCTATTATATTTAAAAGCATATTGTTTGTAATATTTGTTTCATTGTATAATTTTATTAAAATAGTACCCATTTGTAAATGATTTAAAAATTTATTAATTTTAGGATGAACAAATCAAATTTACATAAAAAATATTAGTCATGAATGAGGTCGTTGTTAAACTCAATTTTAAATATCACTATTTTTTAAGAGAAAGGCTAAATTTTTTATTTTCTTACTTCCCAAGTACAATGTAAATTAATTATAATACTCGACTAAATTCTAATTGTTTTATACAATTGACTCCTAATTTTAAAGCTATTTGTAGTTACAATGAGAGTTTAAAAAAAATGTTTGTCTTTTTCTTGAAACAAAAAAATTGCATAATTTTTTTCCCTATGTAAAAACATACAAATATATATTGTATTATTTTAGTGTTAATGCTTAATTTTATTGATACAAAAAATCATATATTTCAAGATTAGAATATTGTTTTAGTTTAAAAAAATTGTAACACTTTTAAAGATACAAATTGAAAAATTAAGCATTTACATAACCAAGAATTCATGAAGTGCATATTTCTGAAACAATTTTGATTCCACTTGAATTTTTTTTTCTTTTTGAAAATAAGTTCTAAGAATAAGAAACTCTTAGTTGTGATTCGATTGAAATTTAAATCATATTATTTTTATTAAAAATACTGCCACACATAATTTCATGACTCTTCTTCAAAGAGATTTAATTTCTGCACATTTTCAAATGCTTTAACTAAAAAATAGTTTAAGTTTATTAAACATATAGGAAAATATAAATTTATTTTAACTATACAGTTTTCATACATAAAAAAATTACAAAAAATTTAATTATTTTAACTAATTAAATACTATTTTATAAATTAATTTAAAAATATTTTCTCAGTTGTTCAGCTTCTTTTGACATTTCTTCAGAAGTTCTCCATTTGCGATTTTCTGGTTTGTCATGTTTCTCAAGCTACAAATAAATTCAAATTTAAACTGAAATACTATGTGAAGTAATTACTGTCACACAATATTGAAGTAGTTATTGTCATTCAATATATCATACAAATAATCATACTAGATAAAATTATTTTTGACACAAAAATAATTGTATGTACCAATTTAAAAAAGTAAATAGTTCAAAAACTTCATATATATCATGTTGGACTGATATAAGTGTAAAATGGATGTGGTCTAATAAACATCATAACTTATGCACAGCAGTTTACTCATGATCTGTTTCAATTTCTTCTTTAAATATTTTATGGTTTGCTGAATAGCATTAAGGTCAGATTATCTTGAATATTTTCCACACAAAAGGATAACTATTTCACTTTAAAAATGTTTTAACAACCATTAATTAAATAAGATAGTACATGAAAAAATTACAGTAGTTTCAAAAATAAAAATTACTGACAAACTTAATTTTTTTTATAAAACTGTTTATGTCAGTTAAAAATTTTAGTAGTTCCCTTTTAAACTCAAAATACTCAGAAAAAAAGTTTTTCAGATAATTACTTAATCAAATAATTTTTATGATTTCATTTTCTAACATTTTCACAAGTAATAAAAATGAAAACTGAAATAGAACAAAAACGTTATAAAAAGTATAAATAAAATGTTTATGAAAATTACATGAAATCTACACTTTTAAAACTTAAAGTACATATAAATTAATGATACAGTTGATAAAATATTTACTTTTCTAAAATTATTTATAAAATTACATTCATATTTAAAGTGATAATTACATATTTAAATTCATGTGTTAATAATTATTTACACAGTAATAATTTCTTACTCTGTACTGTTTGATTTTTTTCCAAAAAAAAAAAAAAAAATCACTAGAGGCTATTTTCAATGAAACATGACAGTAATTATAAACCAAAGTACACTGTGAATAAAATTCTGGTTGTATTAGGAATGATAATGGTGAGAAAATTATCAATAAAAACTTTAATAATGAAGGTATTTTTTTTCATATAACTTTTAAAATTTATATTTTAATAGTGATGAAACATTAGTTTTGTTGTTAAACTTTAACCTTCCTTTAATTTGTTAGTCTTCAAGTTTGGTATACTTAATTCAAATAGAAATTATTATTTAACTCTTCATTGTTGCTAGTGCTTGATACACTATATAAAAACACATTTTATAATGCAAAATAAAATTTAATTTCAAAAAATTTATAATGAATTTTTAATTAATACATTAAATCATAAGAAAAGTTTAATGAAAAACTATTCTTATTGCAAATACTCACTTGTTGGTAAATGTCATCATTTTTTTCAAAATCACCTGGCTTTCTAGGTAAAATATGAACATGTAAATGTGGAACAGTCTGACCAGCATCAGGACCATCCTGAAAGTAAATAACTTATATTATTCTAAAAAATAATATGAATGAGCATTACAGTTATAGTAATAAACATAAATGTGTTTAGATTTTTAAAATTGAGCATTTAATATACATAATTTTAGTATTTTTATTTATTTCTTAAAATGTATTATATTTTGATAAAATTCTAAAATATAATTTTAGAGATATCAATTAGAAGTTTTTAATTACTAATGTATAGTTTTTTAATATAGGAAGGAAGGCAATATCAATGTTAATAAAGCTCTTGCAAAAAATTATTTAGAAAATTCAAAACTGCCAGAAACATAATACTAAGGGAAATATTAAGTTACATTGTTGTGTTTAAATTATATTATAAAAATAAGACCTATATTGGGTTGTATGGCATTTATAATATTTGATATTAATATTATCACTACGCACAACTTCTAAACACTATCTATTTTGAAATCAGAGAGTTGAGAAATTTTAAGTTTATAAGGAGCAGCACCGATAGAAATGGATTATTAGAGTTGATAAGAATAACTGTGATTAAAATTTAAAAAGTAATAATATAGATTTTCCTTCATATTTTGATTCATATGCCTTATAATTTACAAAACTATTAATACACTAATCATAGCAATTTTGTAAAGTACATCAAGAATGTTTTTATACTTCTTATACATATGCAGTGTTCACTTACCAACATTATTTTTTCTCTTTAAAAATATATTTAAAATATGCAAATTGTTTTTATAATCTGATAGTTTAAAATGTAAAAAAATTAATGCATTTAAAAATATAATATTTTTTCATTTGAATTTAGCATTTTCTTATAGCCACATAAATAAAAGAAATTTCTTAAAAGTGACAGCTTGTTTGAATTCACTTATAATTTCTTATGAATATTATAAAAATTAAGGTAATAATATACAAAATGTTTACATTTTTATTTTTATATGCTAATATTTTTCTAGATTTATCATTTTAATTTTTGCAAATATAAATTTGAATTAGAAATGAAAACAGAAATACCTTTTCTGTAATACTTGTAAGACAGAAATATAGTTTAACTTATTTTATTCCTTGACATGAAACTTTATTAAATTAACACTACATAATAAAGTATTCAATATCATTTCTTTGATTGAAATTTCGTATCAAGATACCATCAGCTATTTAAAAAGATAACAGAATATTTTTCATTCTTTCAAGTGTAATAAAGCTAATTAGTACTCCAAAATGGTTTGACATTTTTAACTTTCCAATAAAATTATGAATGTTAAATACCAAATTTTTGCAACATCATAAATTATAAAAAAACAAAAGAGTTTATAACAAACTTTGTTTAATGAAATCCCAAATATTTAAGATTTGAAAATATTGTAGTGAAATTTTGATTTTATTTATAGAAAAACTTCTGAATAAAATACTATTTTCTACTATAAAAAATTATTTTATTGTATAATACTAGTTTACTAAATTTGCAATTGATGATGGTGCAGTACCAAATATTAGTTCTTTATAAACAGTTAATAACATTTTATACTTAATTTAAGAAATTAACTATTTTTTACTAATTATGAACATTTTATATAGCAGATATATTTTTGCTAAAATTGCATTCTTTAATTAAATTATTAAGAGCATTACATCAGCAACAACTTATAAAATTAAATGTATTAATGAGAGTGAAATAGATTCATTAAGGCAAGACAAGCATAGTAATTCCTATTTATTTACCTGAATTGATATGGTTGACGATGTAGTATCATAAACTTCTTCAATTTTCAATTGTATTTTTTGAACACACATAAATAAATCAGCTACTTCTTCTGGATATAAATCTGATAATCGTTTGACAACACGGATAGGAATAACCAAAACATCTAAAAGCATTAAGAATATAAACATGTCCATCTACATCTATAAGAAAGCATATCTTGATACACAGATTTTATAGCTATATATTTATTAGTCACTTATTCAATAAGAAATCAGATTTATAAAATGATGCAGCATGTAGATTTTGATGCATCATAATATACATTTTATTCATGTTCTAATTTGTGTTTACTCAACTATAACAAAAATAGAAACGTTTTGTAAAACAATATCGAAGCAAAGAACAAATCATCAGAAAAGTTAAGAATTCTCTTTGAAAGTAGAAATTTGAAAATTATTCTTCATATTCAGTACGTTTGTATATTCAAAAGGTAAAGTTTAGAACAATTATTTTTTGATATTACAGTTTTAGAGTGGAATTTTTAATTTTAATATTATCATAACTGTTTGTTACATGAGGAATTATTTCACAATTTTGACTTTGAAAACAGGATTATCAATAGCTGTATTTTAGTCCCCACATTGCAACAGTACATCAGACTGTTTTGAAGTACCAACATTTGAAGATATAATAATTTAATAAAAGTTGTTAAAATATTAATTTTCACAGTTCCCCTAATCAAGTTTAAATGAAATTAAGTTTATTTAATGATTATGTTCATGTGCACACACATGAAACACTATATATAATGTTTTCGAAACATCAAGGATACGACCAGGTAAAAGAGGTCCTTTATTCACAAGAGCAATAGAATACTTTGTCTGATAGAATATATGTTCTGGATTGAGTATGATACTGCCAAACATATAAGATGTGTCTGCATCTAAAAAAGAAAACAGCATAGAGAATAAGTTTATTTATAATTCCTTTTATAAGAATACAACTTCAATATTTATTTTGTTATATATTTCTTGAATATTTCAATTAATGTACAAGCAACTTTTATTTAAATATATTTTACCACTGCTTATCTTCAACTTATTATTCCAATAAAAAACATTTTCACATCTTTACTCGTGTACTTAAATTTAAAGAATATAATATTAGACTGTTTACTTGATGTATTCAAAGTTTATAAGTATAAAAATTAACTATTGTATCAAATTATTTATATGTGTAAACACAGAGTGAATTCATTTCATAAAAGTTTTAATAAATATAGTATATAAATAATATTTTCTCATAAAAAGTTTCCAAATCATATCAACTTAAATTATAGCTTTATGTGCTAATAAAATTATTTTTCAATATTATTTTGTCTTATTTATGGATATGGTTAAACAAAAAAAAGCCTTATTATGTTATCTTGATATGATAAAAAATAGAACTTATCTTAAAATTTAAGAAGTTAATAGAATCTTATCAAGATACATAAGTGCAAATGTAGTATTACTATTTTAACAGTTTTCATGCGTTGTTTGAAGAAAATATGTGCAAGTTAAATACATTACTAACACTTATAAAAATCTTATGGAAACAACAATTTTCATTGTCTACTATCAAGTTTGATGAAATTAGTATAATTCATTTTATGATTAAAACATGAATGACAAAACATACATTATATAATACAAAGCAGCTACTGTTAAACATACTCAGCAATAAAGGTTGTTCCAAGGTTTCTAACATCTGTGATCTATAATTGACTTCTAAGTATATTTTTCATAGACAGTAGGATATATTCATGTTTGAAGGGAAAAAAACCACAAAACATCTCAAAAGCCCAAAATTATAGTGCCTATTACCAATTGCAAAACAGAAACTAGGATCAGAACAAGATCTTCCATAATAACAGCATCTTATTACTAGAACATTTTGAATTCTTATGCAATCATTTTACATCTTTAAATTCTTAAGATAAAAAGACTTGGTTAAAAAATTCAAATTAATCTACTTAAAGTTAGTCAGGTAATGCATGATGACAGAATATTATAAATAATTAAATATATTAATAACATAAATAATTAATTATGCACATTAAATGATTATGCCTCATTTAATAAGATATTTGAAAAAGAGAATCTATAAAATTTACCTACATAAATTGAACATATTTCAAAATTATATGTTTATTTATCTTAATGTGTACAAATAAAATACTAAAAATATATTTAAGAATATTATCATAATCACTTAATCATAATTAAAAGAAAACAATTATAAATTATCATGGTTAAAAGATATAATTTAAAAGGTAAAAAGCTATAATAATCACAAGATATCACAAAAGTATTTGTCAAAGTAAAACAAACATATCAAAGTGAAAAGTGCAAGGATTAACTATTGAGCAGTGAGAAATAAATGCTGAATGTCTGTTTTGTACCTGTAGAGTGTACTGCTTATCACTCTAGAGAGATTTCAGAGTTTTATAAAGAAATGGATACATTTTTACATATCATAAATTATTTTAAAATAGTATAAATTTATCAACCATTTTTTAATACAAAAATAAAATCTTAATAATCAGAATACAACTATACTTTGTGTATGTACTAAGTAAATGATTAAATAAATCATAATAATAGGTAATTTATATATATATTGCAAAAATTAAAATCTGAATACAAATGATATTTTGTATTATATCATATGTATAATATTTAAATGTAGAACTTAATATTATTCAATAAAGGAATATTACTCTAATTTTCAAAAAATATAGTTAAATTATTTGCTAATATATTTAACCAATCTTTAGAAACATTATTATTCAAAGAAATCATTCTTTTATAAAAATTGTGTTCCATATAAAAAATTTTAAAATCACATTTAATTGAAATTGCAGCAATAAATGTGAGGAACTATCGTATGCATCAATCATATTATTTAATACTCACTTTTAAGCTGTATAGGTGTTACAAGACTTCCATATAAATCAGGACGCCTATGTTTCCATATTGGTAAATCTCGTCTAATATTTTCAATATATTTCTGTTTAATTTCAGCGAAAGTAATATCTTCTCCTTCACTACAACATGCAATAATACATCCCCAAGGATCAACTACCTATTAAATATAATGTTATAACTTGCATCTAATGAGGATAAAAAATAATGAGATAAAGTTTACTAAATAAGGGAAATGTTTGTAGTTTTAAAAAAATAATAGGATATACATTTTTAATTAATAAATGAATGACATATAAATTATCATAATTAAATGTATTTAAATTTGAATAAATAATATATAATATCCTTTGCATAATTTATTTTCCTGATTTCTTTTTAATGTTATTATCGAATAACTTATCCATTATATAAATTCATTGTTCAGTAATACTTACTACATGAATACTTATTTGATAATATATTAATTGGCAGAACATAATAAAAAAACTGAACTTTTTATATTACTTAACTTGCATATACAATAATGATAACACACTATAATAATTCATGTTTTAACAAAATATAATTTTGTGTGTAGTGCTATATATTTTAAAAAATACCTTGAATTTTCACATGAAGAAATTCTATTTAAAATTTATTATCCTATATGACAGTTCATAAATATACACTACTAGGCACATAAAGTTTTAAAATAAATTCATTAAAAATTGAAGATAGAATTAACAAAAGGTATATATAAATTCTCATTCTCTAAAATTTAATGTAATGTTTTTTAAATTCACAAAAACTTCAAGAGTACTAATAGTTTTACAAAAACTTTTGCATAACTCCTCTTTACAAGGATGCAATTCTAAAAATTTGCCTCGACAGAAAATCTCAGCATAAAATATTCATTGTTCATTTTATGCATAGTTTTTTTGTTGAGAAAAATTTGTTTCCATACAGCTTAAAGAATTTTTAAGACATTCTTAAGATTAAATAAATGAAGTAGCAATAGCAGGTTAATGTTTTTTTTTTTTTAAAAAAAGTCAAAGATATCATATGTTATAAATCTTTCAAGCTGGAAAATTTTATTAATTTGTTTAAATGTTATAAAAAAACTAAGTACAAATTTAGAAGAAATTAGCTTTCCTATTGACCAAATATTAAAATACAATTTTTCCTAGACTGATTAAAAAAATTCAATCCAGGGCCTTAAAACTTTCTCACAAATATTTTTAAAGTCTATTTCATCCTCAATTCTTTTGTAACAAGATTAGAAACTCATATAGTAAACTTTCAATACAGCTTTTAACTTATGAAATCCTTCACAAAGAAAAGTCAATTTTCAATTGGTGTAGAATATTGAATTTGACTGAAAATTCAAAAGTTGCTTGAATGAAATGTAGTTATGTCTGCAGTTCAACAAACCCTGATGTTATTCCAATTATTTCATTGAAAACCTAAAAATAAAGCTTAATAGTACTATGCACACAATTTATAAACCATATTCTCATCTATTTCAAAATCACCATCTACAATAAAAGATATTTTCTTCATCGAAAAGTTTTTGTTATTTCTAAAAACGCTATTTCTAATCTACACACGGTAAGGCAAATATCAAAAAAAGGTTACTACTTTACAAATATTAATTACATTTTCATTTTATTTTAGCATTCATATCTTTTGCCGTTGATAAATGTTACTCATTTAGAATCTAAATGTGCGGTAATCAATTTATTCTTTTCATCAAAAATCTTTACCATCTTATGCATTATTTTAAGTATGTTTAATTAGTAAATTCATCAACATTTAAGAAATCATTCAATTTGCTCGCAATACTCTATCAGGGTTTTAGCAATACAACAAGTTATCATACTTGTCAAACAAGTTATTCTCATCTTTAGCCCAGGCAAAACTATCTTATTAGTTAATAACAACATAAACTCAATAATTTTTACAACCAAAGTAAAAGCAAGAGTTTCATTAAAAAAGGCAGTATGTGTTGTGTTTAGTAGCTTGATCACATTCAAATAGTTTTCAGATTTCAGAAGGCATCGCAACTAATTTCATTGGAGTTCCCAGATTATATGATGAGGATGATAAAACTACTCTGAAAACCAGCTAAATTTTAGATAAAATTAGTCTCAGTCTTTTTTTTTTTTTTAAATAATTTTTACATGTTGATTGAAAGGAAATTTTAACCAAAATTTAAAACGTCTCTTAAATGTAGCTTTTGAGTTGAAATCTTACTTATAGATTTTCAAAACACAGAAATCTGTCTCCAGGACATAAAATAGGCACCTCTGCCCTAGTGAATTTTTAATAATAGAATTTTTTTATTTGAATCCTGCACATCATTTTTGAAAACAGAGGCATTTTAAGATATATCTCTTCAATTTACATCAAGTAAAATATTATTTTATAAAAGAAAATAATACTTTCTTATAGGGTGAAATCTTTTTCTAAATTACAAACATTACTCCTTAATTGCTAGAGAATTCCACTGTAAAAAGTATATATATTGAACTATGCAGATATTTGAAAATCTTGGATTTGCTTTTTTCCTTCTAAACATATTAGCCAATGGACAGAAAAAGTTATGGTAGTAATAGTGAATAACTACTGCACTCTAAGTGCAATTCCTGTATATGAGAATGAAGATTGTGATCTTGTATAAAATTAGCATCTTCATATTCAAAAATTTTCTAGTATACTTGGAGAGAAAATGATATTTTGTATGCTAAGCTTTGTTCCAGCAAAAATGACTAAAACTGAAATATCATAAAATGGAAGATTGTTGTTACGCTTGTTTGAATTTCCATTCATAATTTTTGCTAGCTTAATGCAGCTCAAACATAATAATCTTCTATAAAATAATTAATAAATTAAATCTTTTTGATTTTTCTATTTAATAATAACTACATACTAAAATAGTATCAGTAGATATAACAGAAATCTTGGAATATTTATAGTTTTTCAGGATTTTCCAGCAAATAAGATAATTTTAAATATAGAAAATGTATGTTCAAAAGCAAATTTCAAATCTAGCAAATGAAATTATTACAATAGGTATAAAATTATTTCTTTGCACATAAATAAATGCCTAATAATTTATTATAATATGTCATTGACTAAAACATACCAGATGTTTTATGCAATAATAACATAAATTTTAGTCCTAAGTAATTTTTATGATAAAATGAATTTATGTGAAAAATATTCAACATTTAAAAACATATATTTAAATAGTAACTTACAGTATATCTTATTTTGTAAGAAAATAACAGAAATTAACGAAAATTAAGAAACTTCATTCAATTAAAATTTGACATATATTTTAAAATTGCAAATTATGTAAATTGCAGCAAAAAATGTTCCTTTTTGGAGTTTTATAACTTTTGGTTATAATATACATAATTTATATTTCGAAATACAAATCAAATATTAATTTTACATAAAAATTTCAATTTTCATGAATTTATAAGTTATATTAATACTTAGAATAAAAGTGAGGTATTAGAATGTTATTATTTTCAGTTTACATATTTCAGATTGTAAAACATAAGAGATATAAATGAAACTAGCTTAGTGACAAGTCATTGAAATAGACTGTTATACCTAAAATTGCTTAAATTGTACAACAGAATTTGTGTAAAAAAATAAATTAATATTTTACTGTTAGTATAATCATTTGGTTTATAAATACACTTTTTATTTTATTAAAATAATTTGGTGACATGCTAATTTTGGAGTTTAAAAGTATTCATATTCTAATGAAGTTTGTTGTTAATTAAAAATATCTAAAAGTACACACAGGAAAACTTTCACAGATTTAATATTTTTTCCCAAATGCTTATACAATAAATACAGAAAGTATGAATGCAATAAATAAATCATAGCAATGATACTGTTAATACAAAAGATACCTCTTGAAACAAAGTAACTAGACTTATGAAAAATGTTTAATGTGATATAAAAAGCAATGAATAAAATGAACAACCCTATAAAGTATATAAAATAAAGATGATTATATGCAAGCTTCAAACAATATACTTCACATCAAAGTGAGAATGTGTCACACCATTGCATGTCCATAAGAAATTCTTTTTGGATTATGTCTTCCAGTTTGTGCTGCAGCAATAACATAACATTGTGTTTCAATAGCTCTGCTTCTTAACAAAGACTAAAAAAAATAAAAACATAAAATAAAATTACTAATAAATGTAATACTAAATATTATCTAACTGCTAAAATAATATGATTTTATTGATTATAAAATTTGTGCTAGGAAGTTTTAATAACACATAAAACTCTAAAAATATTAATCATTATGGGAAGGAATTCTTGAATAATTTTTATTAGAAGTAGAACAGAATACAAAAACATTGTTAAATGTGACAGATTACAATTAGATAAAATTATCATAGAAAAGAAATGTTCACTTTGCAAAATATAACAGCTAAAAGTTGTGTAAAACTAATTATACAACCATTGTACATTGCATAAGCAATTCATCGCCTTTTGTTGAAGAATGGTTTGGATTAAACATAGAAGCTTCCATTACTTTATCAGAATATTTAATGATTATAAAGATATAATAGGGAAAAAATACAATAAACTTATTTTAAAAACATGCCAATATTTTAATCATTCAGTAATATATTTCAAAAATTTCAATTCAGATGTTTATACTGTGATTTTGCAATAAAAAATAAAATATCATGATAAAAATCTTATTATTCTAGTAATTATCATCAGAACTGTTACAAAATTTTAAAGTAAATATAAAACGAGTGGAAAATAAAATTATATGCTTTAATTAATGAATAATAATAAATTTTAATGGGTAACAAATATATTTTAACTTATATTAATTTAAGTAAAATTATTGTAATTATTCCTAAAAAATTACCGGAGTAAACATTTATATTTTTATTTTTCAACTTTTAAATATCAATTGGAGAAAAAAATCATTTAAAGAAAAAAATTTCTTTACTCTTTTTGATATTAGAAAATTATTTACATTATTTTTGTCCATTTAACATAAAATATTTTACTTTTTGACTAATACATAAAATTATAATCACATTGATATTAAACAATTTCTGTACTACATATTTTCACTCATAGTTTTAAAAAAAATTTATGATTCAGTAATATTTAAAAACGAATTATTTTATATGGTTCATTAATTAAATATTTTTAAAAAAATTAATTTTATTTTTACCTCCCAATGAGCCATTCCAGTAGTTTGAGTAAAAGCAGAAGGATAAGTAAGAATTTCAGCGCCAGCCTTGGTCATAGACAAAGAAAATTCAGGGAATCTCAGGTCATAGCACTAATCATATAGAATTTAAGGTAGACAAAAAAATTTTTTTGTGAAGAAACTTAATTATATAGAAATAATTACAAGTATTTTAACAACAATAATTCTGACAAATTATTTTAATACATAAAAATATGCAGTGAATAACAAAAACTTTTTGGCAAACATAATAACAAAAACATTTTTTAAAAATAGATTAATTTACATAATAAATTACTGTAAAATATGAAAACTCATATTTGCATTAATAATTAATTATAAGATATACATAGAGATTCTTAAATAGTCATGGAAAATCTGAAATAATGACTCATTCAAATTAATATTATTGATATAGTAATTTATTGGTTGAAAAATTTATCTATTATTAATAAAATAAAAACTTGCTAACTACTTTTTGCTACCTTAGCAAAAAATAGCCTCATTTTGAAGGATACAATACCTAATCCAACATTTCCAATTGGAGTTTCCACTGGTGGTAAGACTTCTTTTCCAGGTATAGTGAAATCTGATTCTTTTAAGCGAACACTCCCTGGAACATCTATGTCAAATAAATGTATTTTACGATAAACAGCAACAATATCTCCACTTGAGTTAACGATTATATGGGAGTTAAAAACTCGATCTGGATCTTCTAATGGTCCCTGTTAAACACAAATCATAATTGTTTTATAGTATATTTTGATAAATATTACATGCTTTAATGCATAAAATCCAAATTATTAAATAAGTATTATATGCTGAAAAAACAAATTAACAGATTTAAAAAAATGATTAGCATAAAAATGAAATTTACATATAAAAATTTATACTAATCAATTTCTATTTTTGCATAACTTTGAAAATTTTGATACTTCAAGACTAAATTTTTTGACATAACTTAAACAATTAAATATAAAGTTTACCATCATTAAATAGTATGAATAGTTGATCATATTTGTCTTTTGTTATAGATTTAGATCCATCAAAAAAATTTTTTTCAGCTTCCCCAACACTGCTATTCTGACCCATAAAATAAATAATCTTTATTATTTTTTTCCATTTAGATTGTCAATTGACAAGAATTATGCCATGAATTATTTTATGTTTAATTTTTATTATACCTCAGACATTATTTCTAGACTGATATGATGCATTTCATTTTGTAAATGTTCATTCACTTTTTAATATTCAAGTATCCCATCGTTATCTAAAATTTCCCATGAATTAATTATGCAATTTCTTGTGTATTATTTATAGGAAACCCACATATGAAACTAAATGAAGGGTGTTTTTGAATGCACATGCATGGAATATATGAGCACTCTACCATCAAAATTTGTAGAATTATTAGTAATATCCATCACTAAACAAAAACTACTGATGACCAACTATGAATATCACTATTTAAAAAATGAGGGAAAACCACTCAAATGTAATATTTTAAAGTTAAGAGCATTGAATTGCTCTTATCTTCTGAATATTTTTACATAAAAAAAAGTAATGAAGAATGATTAAAAATAATCTTAAAATTATAAAGTGTATAGTAGGCTGAAATATAGAACATTTTAAATAATTAACCACTCTTTATTTATTTCAAACATTTTCTCTTTATTCATAAACTCTTATTTATTTATTATAAACTCTTCATAAACTTTTTATTTATTACAAACTTTTCATTTATTACAAACAATAAAGTAAAAAATTTTAAAAACGATATTTTGCACCAAAAAATTTTAATTACAAAGTAAATTAAAATTACTTTGTAAAATTTAATCAAATAAAAAATATTTATTCTAAGTTAATAAATGAATTTGCTATAAAACTAAAATAAAAACTCCATACATAAGCCTGCGATAAGAAAAATACAAAAGAATTCATATTTTTGGTATTTTGGTATATTATTTTACATAAAAAATACAATTTCACTTGTATTTTTATAAAGTTTTTAAAATATTTTTTTTATTTAATCTTTTCTTTTTTCCTTGAACAAAATTTTAGTATGATGTTACAAAATAACCTTTCCTGACATCATCCTATATCAATCTCTTTATACCAATAATGTCACATGAATTCTTACCTTGACTGGTTGACCTTGAAAGAATGTTAGCTAAGCTAGTGTAATTATCAATCATCTATTTTTCTTTAGCTTTATTTGGATTGATACTGAACACAAATTATCATTTTTAAGACTGAATTCTCCAGCATTCTCAGGAATCATAAGAAAGCATATAAAAGAAATATCCACATGCAGGGGTCAATTTATATCTCTTCAACCCAGAAGATATCATGCACTTACCATTTTCACAGTAAGATAAAAAAAAAAAAGACAAACAATTATTTAAGTTGATCTAAAAATTTTCTTTTGTGTGTAGATCAATTTTAATATATTTTTAAACTCTTTTTATATTAATGTTAAAGTTAAACTTTTAAGCATTTAACAAAGTAATTTACAAATTTTAAAATCAAAATAATTTACAAATTTTAAAATCAAAATAAATATTGTATTAAAATTTAACAATTTAATTCTAAAATAACATTGGTAAATTGTAAAAGATAGAGAGAAAGAGGAGAGTTAAGAGTACAAAATATACAAACCTTTTCATGAAATCCACCAAGAGAGAGCCAAATTGAATTTTCAATAGCAAGTTTCCGATATTTATTTAATAATGGTCCATCTAAAGATTCCGATAATTGAACAGATTGGGCTCTACTTTCACCAACATGGTCAAAACATTCTGGAAAAAAAATCATCTGAAACATGATAAAATGATTTCATTTTAGTAAATAGGTTTACATGTACAATATTACAATAACCAAGAACAAATTAAAGATATTTGAAATTTTTCATAACAAACAAGAGAACCTATTTTAATATTCTTGTATCATACAGTGAATAATATATAATGTAATGAAGAAATCAATCCATTTAATAGAAATAAAATGACTAAGCTATTATATGAATCTCTTACAAAATATTTTTATAAAAAATTTATATAATAAGTAAATGTTTATATAATCAACACGATGTTGAATATTCCATCATTTATCAGATGCTATTGCTAATTAATACATGAAAAATAGTTTCTGGCTAAAAGTTTTATTTGGTACATTTTTGAAAGACAAAATTTCCATATGACACTATTTATGAAATAAAAAAACAATAATGATTAACTTGATTTAATTAAATAACTAGATGAAAATTAGTTTATATAAAAATGCCAAGATTGAAAAAAACAAATACAAAAAGCATTCTTAGTAAATAAAATACAAGAATTTACGTTTGCTCTACTTCTTCATAAAATATCCTAAATAAATAATTTATATAATTTTTCCTATATTTATTTATCATAGCTTCTTTTTCAAATAATAAAGGAACTCAGAAAAATTTAGTTTTAATATTTTAAGTCTTTCAGTTGACAATATAAAAACTTAAGCGATTGAAAATTACCAACCTTAAGAAAATTAAGGTAAAAACTTCGGGATAAAGTACCGAATAAGCTAAGGGATCAAAGAAACAATTTCAAAAAAAAAAAAAGATATATCATACCAAAATTTGTCAAAAAAACTATTTCTGTACAGTCAACTTTTACATCACAAAATAAATGCATTAGAAAACATAAATTGAAAAATATTATTTTACCTTTGCTTTACGAGAAGCAGCAACATTTATGAAGTTTTTACACACTTCAAAATTCTTTTCTCGATCAGAAGTACAAGAAAGTTGACATACAGCCACCACTGATGAATCTTGTGTAGCCATTGTGGAAAATCTAAATTATAAATGAACTTAATTAAAGCTTATACAAAAATATAATAAATGCCATGCATGTATATATTAAGTTATCAACTAATTTACCAAAATTATCAAAAGATTTCTTGAAGTAAAATACTCTGACACACAATATCTTTCTTTATAAATATATATGTATATAGTATTTAATAAATCCCCTATGTGTATAATTTTAAAAAATCACACTATAACCCAATTTGATGTCTTTATAAATATACATTATATGTCATTGTTTATTTAAACTAAATTCAGTGGCATGACAGCCCATATTGGAGGCTAAGGCCTATAATACCCATATCTGTTTCCATGACCAAGGGTCATGGTGTGTGAATCTTATGTCCCAGTGAGGTAGTCAGCCTAACATAAAGTTTAGTTCCTAAGCACGCTTGGTACTCAGTTTTATCAACCTATTAGAAGAATAAAAGGCTCAATTGATCTTGCCCAATCCGAAGATCAAACTTATGCCTTGTTTATTGACCATGGTGTAAATACGTCATTAGTTTATTTTAAAAACATCATAAATTAGGATAATTAAATTTTTAAAATTTAGATTAAATTAGAAACAAATTTTAATGCAACAACTTTTAAGAACATGAAATGAATTTTTAGAAATAAACAATTTGAACAAAAAGATTATCAAATATAATTACTTTTAATCAAATTATTTAGAGAAATGGGTTTATATCATGTAGCATATTAAACAATGTGTGTGTTTTAAGAATAACACTACCACTTTCTCTATTTTCTCCAGTAAAATTTCACAACTGGATCATAATATGTAATAAAAGACAACTGATTTATTACCCTATGGTCACTTTCTACTTACAAAGGTTAATTGGATATTGGAAATTCTTAATTATTACAAATATCCATGTTTAAAATAAATACTGAATGCACCAAATGTTGAAGACCTGAGTGCAGTTTATTACGCAGCAAATTCAATATACACAAATAATATATAAAAGAATAATAAAATTCCATACTTCAACATTTTATCAAAAATTAAAATACAATTGTTTGATATTTACTTTATATCATTTCATTATTTTCATAAAGTTTATTTTTGTGTTACATTAATAATTATTTATGCTAATTTAATGTTTTCAATTCATTTCGTACTTATGCATTGAAAAATTATGCAAGACAAGATATGAAATATAACTTTCTGAAACTTTCTTTAAAACAAAACGTTTCTAAATACTATTGACATTGTCTTCATTTGTCTAATGTCACAAAACTTGATGACTCAATTAATAAAATTAATTTGATGTAATATGAATTCATGAATACATAAATTTCACAATTGACTAAGTTTATAATTAAAAGCTCACCTCAATATATGATGCCTTACACTTTTGAAAGAATGCAAGCCAACTAATTTGGAAACAATCTGCAGTTTCTTAGTAAAATATAATAAATGCTGTAAAAATTAATGTTTACGTTATTAAAAATAAAAAACAAAGAATAATATGCACGTTGATAGTAGTGACAAAATGTCTCACAAGTGGGTTAAAATTTTTAACTCTTAAAATTTATGTTTACCATGTTAAGTACTGTTTATTTAATAGGATAGTTGCCAACAACACCGGATTCAATTAACTTATAAAGTAAGTTATGCATAAAACTCTACACATAGCTTTCCTTCAATCGCATGCTAAATTTAATTTCTTGAATATACACTAACACGGAATCTAATTATCATTTCATTTAGAAACTAAAATTACAGACTGCAAGTTTACCTCTTCCATTTGTTTGTAAACAATGACTTTTAATTCCTGTTGAGTAATTTGGTGCTTGATTACGTTTGATTAATTGTACTTCAGTGATTAAAAAATATACAACCAATCAAATTAATAAATAAAATATTATGTATAAATTATATGCAATGAATGATATATTTTTATAACTCGAAATTAATTTGTGTTGAATCATTCGATTTGTGTGTGAGTATGATGAAGTTATTTTGTGACAGATGTGCTACCTTGACTCTATCTCGACTCGAACGCACGGAGTGAAGATCTGCGAAATGTAAACAAAGTGTTAGTGATGTTTTAAATTCAAAACAGTTTACCGCAGAATCGAAAACTACTACACCTTTATGAGTTCAACATTTTTAAACTAGACTTGCACATAAATTTCAATGCTTCTCATAATTATGGGATTTGCGTTCAGTTGTATAAAAAGTCAATTTAAATGCATTTTTTAAGAGAGTAATTATTACCAAAATGACCGAAGTGTATATATGTCGTCTATTTATTGATATTCAAGTAAAAAATCTCTTATAATGGAATATGAAACTGTTTATTATGTTACGAGTGCGTTTGAAGGCAATGAAGAGGAAGTGTCAACGAATTACGTTATTGATGAATCAGTTGTATTAGAAAATAATGAAACTAGTGAAAATCAAGGTTTAGAAACTGACCAAGAAGTTGAAAATGCTCAAAATATTGATTCGGTTGAAAGAATGGACTTAAGCCATGACCAAGTCATCGTAGTAAAAGAAGATGGTCAAGTTGTTATAGTAAACCGAGATGGTGAAGAAAGTGCCGTTATCCTTGGTCACTACGTTCAATCAGATGAAAATCGTCTTCATACAGATCAGGATGAGGAAACTTCAAATGACATTACAATTGAAGGTAATCCTCTTAATGAAAGAGAGAATGAAATATGTAACAGTACTGGTAAAGAAGACTGTAATGAAAATAGTAGACTCGAAGATTATAGCCACAACACAACTGAAGAAAATTACAGCCATAATGAAGTTAAAATGGCTATTGCAAATTTAGATCCCGATATTACAGATACTGAAAATGAAAGCCATGATGTTGAGGAGGAAACTTTCACACCTTCAAATGAGAATGTGTTAGTCGTGAATTTAAAAGATCGTCCAAAAAAACGTATAGCAAAAATTGTTAAAGGAGTCAATAAAATCACCACATTACACATAGAAAAATGCGATGAAGGTCCTGTTGTAGATAAATTAACTTGCAAGTACTGCCTTAAATCTTTTACAAAATCCAGTAATAAACAGCGGCATATTCGAACAATACATAACATTAAGAAAAATCTTGGAACTGATATTCGTTGCATAGAATGTGATATTTGTTTCAAACATGTAACTTCACTACGTTCCCATTTGACATCAAAACACAATTTGATAATGACTGAAGAAAATCTTAGTTTTCCAAATATGAATGGTAAGATTTTGATTAAATTAAAAGCAAACATCTGATACAGATGTTATTCAACTCTAAACTGATTTGAATAGAAAAACTATATTTATGCTTGTGTCATTTTCCCAGCAATGGAGTAAATGTAATAATAATAACTACAAGCATATTCTTCAGTATTATTTCTCATAAATTTAAACTATTTATGTATTATATGTTAATTTGCATTTTTATATAACTTTGTATTTTTAATGAAGAGTCATTTTTTTTTCAAACTTACAATTTTACAAAATAGCCATATTTTGTTGCTTTTATTTTATTTTTCCCCCAGAATTCTGACAGTTGTAGATAGTTATTATTTAAAGATATAAATATTCTTTATAATTGTATAGTACTTATTGTATTCCGAAAAAGTAACTTCTTTATAATTGAATTATTATTTTTTCTGAAATGTGAAAAAAAATGGTGTTAAAGATGTTTTTTTTCCTTTCCCTAATTAATTATGTATGCAACATTCAAGATGATTGATGACTTTTATGATTTTCTTAGATGTGTAAATAAGATGACAAAGTTGAGTAAAAAAAATTAAGCGGCAAAATAATTTTTTATTAAATAACAATTAATATCTTTTATTTATTTATTTTTATTTTTTATTTTATTTTATTTATTTTTTTTTTGCACCAAAGATTTCAGTAAAGTTACATTTAAATCCTAAGAAATTAAAACCTAAGTAACTTAAATTTTTTTTAACATGTTATAAAATAATGCATGATTTTTAAAGGCATAATATTTGTTAAAAAGCTAATTATTTTTTTATTTAATGAATACAAAGGTGTTGATTGAGTGATGCATAAAATTCTGAAATTCTTGTTCTAGTATCTGAAGTATTTATTATTTGATTTGTTGACTAGGAATATCCAATTTCTAGTTTTAAGGAAACTTACAATATGATATTCTATCATAAATAAAATAAATTACAATTTATTTTATTTATGATTATGTAGTTAAGATTAAAATGTAGTCAAAATATTTTAATTTATAGAATAAGAATTTATTGAGAATGGAATTTTGCAAGATTTTTAGATTGTTATATTTTAAAGCAATAATTTTTCAAACTATTTTATGTTAATTAAGATAAAATATTTAGTTAAAATTTGATTTGCCTTCAAGTTTTTAACTTAAATATCAGTATGAGTGGAATGCATATTATGTTTGTATTAAAATATTTCAAATATAAAATAATTTTGAGATAAATTCTGTATTATAAATTAGAAAAGGAAACTTGAGTTCATAATGTGATCCATATATTGTAAATGTTTTGAAAGAGATTTTTAATAATTGCAGGTTTAGCTTGAATTGGAATATTAATTAATCCTTTTCACAATGATTACAATGAAGTTTTAACAATTATTATTAAAGACAACTTTAAAAATGCTGACTAAAATACGAGAACTTAAAAGAATTGGTTTGACAAACAAATTCTTCTTTATTAACTCGACAGCCCCTTGTGGACCAAGAACATTTTCAGAATTTTCTATTCTGATCTTGCTTTGAAAATAGACTTAAAGTTTTCGATCTTTATAATTACTAAAATCCTCGTTGACACGGTTGATCCATCTAAGTTTGGACCTTCCTCTTGCCTTGGTGACTATTAGTTTAGAATGAAAAACTTTTTATGTTAAAGAGTCAGGATTCATTCTGCACAGGTGCCCAGCAAATTTCATTTGGTTGACTTTTACATAGTTGATGATATTTGCCTCTCTATACATCTTATACAGTTCACTGTTGAATCGGTCAGTTGATATTCGCTGCACCCATAATTTTCTTCAAAACCTTTCTTATGATAGTTTTATAAAGCAGTTTTTTTTTTTTTTAACCAATATAGAACACAGGAAATTTTTCAGTTCATAAAGACAGCAATTAGCAGTGACAGTACGTTGCTTATCTCTGTATCAAAAGTGCTCTGGCAGTTAACATTTGAGCAGAGATAATTGAAGCCATTTACACATTCAAATTTATGATTTTTAGTTTCCAAGAAATTTAGGCTTTCTGTTGTCTTGCAGACTGGCATATATTTTGTTTTGCTTTCGTTAACACTTAGGTGTATTTTTGTTGCAGATATTTCAATTGACCATATTAATTCATGGATAATATATTGTTTATAGAAAATAGAAAACAACCCAATGTTTAATTACAAGTTAAGAAAATAAAACTACTGCAGGTTACCTATGGTAATTTAATTTTCCTATCTTTTATGTTTCAATATTTTGGGGAAATAATTCTCCAAAATATGAAAACTTACCAAGATAACATATGTAAAATATTTTTTGATTCTAGCTACACCATATTTACTCTTCCTAATTCACATCTTACTAAAAGATTAAACCAAAGAAAGAAAGACTTACTATTAATAAAAAATTTTATTGAATTTGCAAGGTCTGTATCAATAAATAACAAAACTATTCTGCATATAAAGCGTAGGCTTAGTAAAAATTCAACATAAGTGTTTTAAAATTTTTAAACTTCAATAAAATCTAGAAAAATAACAAATGTGAACTTAATAAATGCAGAAATTTCAAACTGAAGTTTCCAATTAACTATCTTTTTTAAAAGTAAAATTTTCCTGATTTTCTTATTGGTAGTTTATTTTAAGGTAAGATATATAAAATTGTAAATTATATTACTTAAGAAGTATTTTTTCATGATTATTATGATTATCATTATTTGCTTAAATAATTTAGATATTTTTATTTTATCTATTTGCAATTTCATTATTGGCAAACAGTCTCTGAAAGTAATAGAGTAAGTATTATTTATTGACATGTGCAATGCCTTTTCTATTCTTTTAAATAAAATAAATTTTAATAAATAAAATAAATTGATAAAAATAAATTGTAGTAAAATTTATTTTTATCATTGTCTTGTTATTAATTATGTGTGTGTTAAAAATTGTATGTGTGATCAATTTCCTTTGTCATCAAAAAATTCTTTTCATGTATTTGAAGCTATGTTAAAAATGGTAATTATTTATCTAAAGCAAAAAAATGTATGATAAAAAATTTTTCTTGCAATATTTTTACAATTAATCATTAAAATTTAAACATTTAGAAAAATAATTTTTTTAGTTAAGAAATTCAAAAAATATTTGTTTTAAAATAACTTCTTCTTCTTCTTCATTGGCCTGGCAGCCCAGGGTGGGCCTTTGCTTTCCTCAAAAGTGCATACCAGGACCCCCTATTTTTGGACTAGGTCATCCAGTTTGTCACTTTTAGTGATTTTAGGTCGTTTTTAAAGCAGTCACGCCATCGGAGTTTCGGTTGTCCTCTTCTTCTTGTGCCCATGGGGCGAGTCTTGAAAATTTTTTTTTGTCACCTAATTGTCGTTCATCCAGCTCAAATGTCCTGCCCATTTTAATCTCTGTATTGAGATAAATTTAACAATATCTGGTTCTTTATATAGTTTATAGAGCTCAGAATTAGTTCTTTGCCATGTGTTCTCACATTTCATTCTCCCAAATATCCTTCTTAAAGTTTTTCTTTCAAAAATGCAGATGGTTTCTTTGTCCTTCTCAGTCAATGTCCACGTTTCAGATGAATAAGTGAAAATAGGCCGAATCAAGCATTTGTATATCAAAATTTTTGCTTTTAAACTGACAAAACTAGATTTTAGGTACTTTTTTAAGCCGAAAAAGCATCTCAAGTTCGATGTCGTTGGATGCATTCAATTCAGATCCCACATATTTAAAGTTGTGAACAGTTTCAAACTTGTAGTTTCCTACCTCTAGATAGGGAGTGCTATATTTTTCGGTGGTCATGTATTTTGTTTTGTCTTGGTTGATTGCAAGATACATTTTACTAGCTGCAGCTTCTAGTGACGTAAAGGCCTCGGGCGTTTGTACAACAATGTCTACGTCATCAGAATATGCAAATATCTCTACAGACTTGTTGAAAATCGTTCCTTGAGTGTTTATGTTAGAATCTTTTACAACTTTTTGGAAGGCGAGATTGAAGAGGAGACAGGCCAGTGCATCTCCCTGCCTTAAGCCATTGGAAACAAGATTTAAAATACATTGGGTTATTTAAAATATATTGGGCTGTACTGAAAAGGGAAAAATAACTTATCCTTTATTATCTTGAATTGGCAAGTTGCAGGATTTGATATTAAAAAAAATGTTACTTTTTAGTGCACTTATCATTTAAGCTTGCTCTTGGTTATGCATTGTGATTTCTATAAGAGAATTGATTACTTCAGGGTCAATTAATTATCATTTTTGGTGTAAAAAGTTTTTCCATTCTGAGTATCTGGTATAGAGAAATATATACAGATAACATAACCAAAGATATCCCAAAGATTTTCAATAATATTTTGGTTGAGCAATTATGTTTGCCATTTCATACTCTCTACCATTTCACTCTCTAGATAGTCATTGATGAGATCAGCCCTATTATCTATAAAATGAAAGCAAAATTAGCTGGTGCAGTTTTCTGCTCCAGCTAATAGAAACCGTTGTAAAAACAATGGTTTCTATGATTTTATTTCTATTCCATACAGCTCTTCCAGAACCCTGTTTGCAAATGTACATGTTGATACAATATCCCAATAGAATGCTTTCTCAAGTTAAGGTTTTTCCATTTCAGAATACACAGTATTTTGGAGTATGTTATATGTGCTCTCCAGACCCATGCACCTTTGTTATCACATAGCTCAACATTAAATTTAGCTGAATGTATTTTGCCCCAATATGTCAATCAATGTCATATAGCCAAAACCACTTTAATTGTTAAACAGTTTAAGTGGTATAAATTTTTAGTACCTTGATAAATAACCAATTACTGTTTGACTTTATTTTCATTCTTTATTCATTTTGCCATCATGTATGTCACAGGCTTGCTGGTTGCTTTTTGGATAAGTTTGCTTTAATATCAATATATTAATCTTCATTTGGGTTGAAATTTTAACACTCCATAGTGAACAACCTAAGGCTATTGTAAGGCATTTTAATGTCTACCATGTTTATAATCCATGTATTCTACAATGTAATTTTTCATAGAGAGTGGGTCATATTTACATGTTGCAAGTGTGAAAACCTAGTGGATGTGCACACAAAATACAAAAGTGCAACATTCATCTCCTATTGTTTGAAAGTGGCTGCTATTCAATCATGAAATTTTTCAATGAAGAGCACTGTTCTACTACAATGCCACTATGTGTAATAAGGCAGTGCTCTTGAGCCTTAAGTTGAAACCTTTGAATAACTGGACATATGTCTTCAAGCAGCTCTTTGATTTGAATTGAAATTATTTTATTAATTAGAAAATTATGAAATATTATATGTCAAAGAATTCAGCAATGTCTGTAATTGATTATCCTTCTACATTGTGTCCTAACAATACACCAAAGATTAACAGCTTTCATTCATATTCTGAAAGCCACCGAAAATATTTTTACCTTGAAAACCAATTTCAAAGTTCTGGTTTTATAGCTCAAAGTCATTAATTAGCATATACAGCAGCTACTGCTGTAATTCTAGATTCTTATCACTATTTCTTTTTGCATATTTTTCAGCACATTTGATTTGCTTTATGGAATATATCTACATATGTTATTCAATCGCATTTACAGTCTTCTTGATTCTGATTGTCTTTTGATAAATAACATTTTTTACTGCATTTGACTTTTAGAAAAAATATTTATAATAATAGTTCATAATTTCTTTGTTTCTTTTCACAGCCTTTATGAAATGGAAATGTGAGATTGAGCGTAAAAATTTATGCTCATATACTTTAAGACATGGATCACGAAAGACAACTAATGGACCAAAGCATTTTTATATGTGTCATCGATCTGGTAGATATGAACCAAAATTAGAAGGAGAGCGAAGAAGAATGCTAAGAGTGGGAGGTACTTGTAAACTGGGTATTGTTTGTACTGCTGCTATATATTGTCAAGAATGCCCTAATGAAGTTCGAGTGAAATATGTGCCTCATCACTATGGTCATGGTAAGGAAACTTCCTTTGTACAATTGTCACCAGAAGAACAAACCGCAATTCAAGGTTAGTAATTTTGACTTTTATAGAATAATTTTTATCATTAAAACATTTTAATTATTCAATGTATTAATTTGTTATGTACAAGAAAAGGAATTTATGAAAAATATCAGTTTATTTAATACAATTCTACAAAAATAATATAAAATACAAATTCTTCTAATTTGTATTTTATTTTATATGATCAAATCAAATTTTTTATTTTATATGATCAAAAACTGTTTTTAGATCCTTTTGTTAAATCTTTAATATTTTCCCCATGTTTTGTCTAGATTTAATGTAAAGAAAATTTATATATTTCTTATAATTTTTCTTTTGTTTAAATTTAAAATAATTCATTTTGACATAATAGCATTCATTTAAGATGAACTAATTCATTATTTTTAGAAAGTGTGAAAAAAGGTGTTCCTGTTGAAAAACTTTTAGATGAAATCAGGGACATGCAATCAAAAGATACTTTTCAGCTTCTTTTGTTGAAAAAAAGAGATTTTCGATGGATAAATAGTGCATACAAAGCTGAAGAATATAATCCTGGGATAAGTGATGCCGAAAGTGTTGAAAACTGGGTTCGATGTTGCTGTGAAATGGAAGATTCTCCTGTCCTTTTTTATAAGCAACAAAACATTGGATGTGAGCAAGAGGAATTCATGCTTGTTATTATGACTGAATTTCAGAAACATATTTTACTATCATCAAAAAAAGATGTAGTTTGTGTTGATTCTATGTATCGGAGAAAAGGTTTGCGTTTTTATCTTACTGTTATGTTTGTAATGGATGAATTCGACATTGCCTTTCCAGTTGCTTTTTGCATAAGTAATAAAATAGATAAAAATGTGATTGAACAATTTTTCTTGTCTATAAAAGAATCAACGGGTAATTTATCTGCTAAGTGTTTTATGTCTGATAGTGAATCATATTTTTATGATGCATGGGTTTCTGTCATGAATGATGAACCCAGGTGGTTATGGTGTATTTGGTATGTTGATAGCAAGATACGAACACAGTTAAGAATATTTAAAGGAAATATTGCCAAAAGGGCTGAAGTTTATAAGTCAATGAGATTACTTTTGGAATGCCAAAATGAAAATTTATTTTTATGCATGTTCAAAAATTTTATAGATGGCTTGAATAGCAGCCCAATTACAAGAGAATTAGGAAATTTCATAATGAATAAATATGGATCAAACACTGAACTCTGGGCTTCATGTTACCGCAAAGAAGTTGATTTTAGTACTAACATGCATTTGGAAGTGATGCATCGTACTTTTAGGTACTGTTGTCGAGAAGGAAGAAAAAAGCGACTGGACAAGTTTTTATTTGTTGTGATGAAACTTATAAAGTGCAAGATGTTAGATCGCATTGCAAATATGTTAGATGAAGACAAACTTAGTATGGCTATTGAAGCTATCAATATGTGCCACAGAGAAGCTTTACAAATTCCTACTCACAAAATGTCAGCTTTGTCTGAAAACATATGGCTTATAGAGACTGATGTAGAGAATCCTGTATATGTTACTAAAGAAATTGATAAATGCCCTGAGCATTGTAACCTGAGGTGTGAAGAATGTGATATCTGTGTACATCAGTATTCGTGCTCATGTGTTCATAGTATGGTTGATGCAAATCTTTGTATGCACATACATGCAGTTGTTTGGAAATTTTTAACTCCACATTTCTCTCCTCCTGACTCCCCAACTCCTAGTATTGGTCATATTGATGATGATGTTGATGACACACCAATTTTCCCAGATCAGTGCTCAGATCTCTTTGAAGCAGCTCTCAAGCGAACTCATGATGTTTACAGAAAAATGAAAACTAGTAGATGTAGTCTCAACAAAGATTCCCTTACTTCTGTTATAAAACGGTTAAATGAATGTATTGATATTTGTTCTGGTAAACTACAAGAAAGTGGTGAACTAGAAATTGAATCTCCCCTTTCTGATGGAAAAAAGGAAGAATTTAATTCACCTGTAAAAAAAATCCGTATAGCTCCATCTCAGCCAATAAATCAAACTCATTCTCCTTCATTTTTACCATTGAATCAATCATTATCTCAACCAGGAAATTCTTTTTCTCAATCTTCAGCTCAAACACAGTTACCAAGTCAGTTTCCTCCAATTTTACCTAATAATGGTTCATTTCCCCAATATGTGATATTGCTTCCTAATAATGGTTTTGTTGGTAATAATGTTTTTCCTAATAATGGAGCTATTCAAAATAACAGTTCCTTTCCTCAAAAGTAAAACATTTACTTTGTCTAATGTAAACAGAGCTTATAGACTAAATGTTTTCAGTTTGTGTTTTATGTACATTTTATTCAAGATGTATCACATTTTCTATTATGATGATTAAACTAAAAAAAGATGGAATGAAAGAAATAGAGGCTTTGTTATGTTAAATTTGAAGTCTTACAATTATATTTATTTTGGCTAATTATCAAATCCTTAATTTATTCAAATATTTTAAGATTCTGTAGTTTGTTTATTATATTTAAGTTGTATAAATGTGACATTCACTTTATCTATTTGCTTCAGTCAGAACTGAAATCTATCAAAATGACTACAAATAACATTTTGGTAAAAGATAGTATTACCACTTTCATTATTTTTTGTGAGAAACTATTTTAACATAAATTACCAATTAATGTGAACCAGTTATTTGTCTGTATCTAAAATGTTGCAAATTCCATATTAAAGATATTGTTTATTGTAATCAGATGTTGATAGTATAAATTAAAATTGTATATTACTGCTATTAAAGAAAATTTGAAAAAAAATTTATAAGGGTTATTCTTTTTTAACAAATAAATGAATCTCCAGGTTTAACTATAGTACTATTTATTAGCTTACAGTTTACATGAAAAAAATGGTAAGCAGTTTGTTAACATGTGCTGTTGTTTTCTGTGAATTACTTTGACAGGTAGAGTAAAATTAATAATTTTTCTTTTCTTTTTTTTTTTTTTTTTTGAATAGTAGTCTAAATAGTTAAAATTTATTAAATTCTATTTTAGAGTTTCTCTGTTAGATTCTCGAAAATCTGTTAAGAAAAATGTTTTGGATTCTTTGAGAAATTTTGTCCAGCTATGTTACAAATTGCTTATTGTACATCATTACAGTTTAATGTGCTGATTGTGCATATTAAATTTTATCTGTTTAATTTTAAAATTCAGAGTTTTAATAAAGATAAATTATGAAATTATAGTTCACTAGTTAATCTTAATGTATTAACTGAAAATTTTAAGTTTTACTCATATGATTAATTTTTAAGTTTTCATTTATAATGTATCCTAAAATTGTGAAAATTCTAATCTTTTTAAATGTTATATTGCAGTTATTTTAATGTTAAGACACAAAGGTGGAAAATATGTAGTGGCTAGAAATATGTTTTAAACATTTTATCACATCGCTTAGATAGTACTATGTTGGTCTAATCAATTACTTAACTATTTATTTTTTGGTAAGATTTATTGTAATTTCCAAGTTAAAAAAAAAAACTAATAATCTAAAAAGAAAAATGTACATTCAGTTCCTGAGTTATTTTTCTGTTTTTAATAAATAAAAAATTGGAGTATAAAATAAATTACAAATAAACAAGTAATGCTATATAAATAAAAAGTTTTTAATTTTTTCATTGTCATTGTACTTTTTGCATTAGACTATATTTACAAATGCTATTAATTAATCTTGCTTTTTTTCTTTAGACTATTTATAATTTATTGACTTTTTTATCATCATAGATGAATATTTTAAAAAAATTATTTAAAAAGATGAATAATCTTTCTTACATCATTAAATTAAAATAATATTACTATTTATCATTTTTAAAGCATGGGTAATTTACAACTCTCAAAATACTGTACAATGATTTATTAAATTATTGCTTTTAAAATGAATCTGATAATGCAAGTGCTGGTAAACAGATATGTTTATTTATTTATTTATTTTTTTTACCTGCATTATCAGATTAAGTAGATTTTATTTTTGATTGCAGATTATGTATATAATATTTTGAAAGACTTTGAGATCTGAAAACATATTAAAAATATTTACCATAAATTTAGGATTTCTCAGTACTTTAAGATGAGAAAATAAAGACAATACCACTCTATACATAAAATTATATTTGATTGTTCTTAGTTGTATCTTTGTATTAAATGAAAGCAGATTTAAAACTTTTATCAATTTCTTTTACTTTTTTCAATCTCATATACCATATAAATTTTTTATGCTGCTATATTTTCCAAAATATGTCACATTTTTCCTTATAAACTCAATAAACAAATAATTCAATTTAAAAATAGTGAAAAATTACAGTGTTAATGTATTTTTTCACTATTTTTAAATTGAATTATTTCTATTAAACAGTTTAAAAATGATGAAAGTTGAAATCAATAAATCTAACATTACTACTTATTATCAAGAAATTTTATTACAGAATGAAATACATGTATGATTTCCATAAAGTTTATATTAAACATTAACAATCATTATATTCTGATTGAAATATTACTTAATAAAATACATAAATAAAAAATGTCATTTTCACACACTAATTATTATGTATTTTGAGTTATAGCTTTAAACGATATAGTTCCTATTATTTATTGCAAATGATTATTTTATTTCAACCATCTGCAATAGTTAATATTTTCCTTCATAAATTAGATTTCATATAATTGTTTATATATATATATATATATATATATATATATATATATATATATTGTAAAAAGAATTTCTAACCCTTCGCTATTTTTGCAGTTTTATGAAAAAAAAAATTTAATGTGTGGTAATTTGGAAAACTGTATAAAATATTCTTTAATCATTGAAACTTAATTTTTATTCAAAATGAGGTAACAAAAATTTTAAGAAAAATATACATATTTCAAGAGTTACAAATGTTTTTCATTATATAACATTTCTTAACATGCTTATCACAGTATTGATTAATATAACTAAATATAAGATGTTAGCAATTAACAGCTTTGGTTTACAGGAATTAAATGTTCATAATGTATTACATTTTCCTTCATTCAATTTTGGGTTTTTAGAGAATTTAATTAAAAAAATTTTTGTATTGTTTAACTCACTTCCACAAAATAACCCTTCAATGACTTTTCATTTTATTAAAAAAGCATGAACTTCTATTACAAGGTGGTTACAATTGAAGTGATGAAAGTTATAATTCAGAATCCATTTTGCCAGCAGGATTTTGATAAAATTTAGTACAAATGTTAGCTTAACTATAAGGAAACAACTTAAGCAATGAAAAAGTAGTTCAAACTTTGACTTCCAAGCAGTTGTGTCATCTAAAGGACAAAAGTTATATCAGAATCATTAAAATTTATTTAGTTATAAAGATTTACATATTGAAATTGCAATATAGTGTGCTCAATTTTAACAAAAAATAAATCAAAACATTTCAGTGATAAAGAGTGTAACGATGGCTTTCAATTTAGGTAAAGCTCTAACTCCTCCTTTTTTAGAAATATAAATCTGGTGAATGAAGAGGTAAAGTTTTCGAAAAAGCTTTGGACATTACATAATTCTCACCCAAGTTAGTGCTGTTTTTTGATTTGGTGCCCAATGTGAGGAGTTGCTCTATCTTGCATGAAGACAGTTATTGTCACCATTATGATAAAATTTTTACCAGTATAATTCAATCCATAAGTACAGGACTAACAATAACAAAGATGTGCAGAATGATTTTTCTGAGTCTGATTATAAGTTTAGTTTGTATAAGGTATTATCGAAAATTGCCTCTGTGATGGTCAAAATTTTTAATGGCAGAAAGGGTATTCACACATTTTAGAACGATTTTGGGGCCGTTTAATTAATGTTTAAAATGTAGTGACTATTTTTTTATATCTTCGATCTGATAGCTTTTTTCTGGACTATAAGTCTGCATCGGGATTTCCATGATATAAGAGATTTTCGTAAAATTTTCAGGGTATTGCTTTCCATTCCTCCTCCACTACTTTTCTGAGTCCATTCATCGTGGTGTGTTTGCGTTTAGAAAGAGCTCTTTTTAACAGGCCAAAGGCACAATAGTCCATAGGCGAAACGTCAGGGGAATTCACAGGAATATGTTGAAAAGGTATATATGCAATATCTATATTAGTCTTCATATTTTCAAGGAATGCAGTGGTAGTTTTCGAAGTATGATTTGTAGCTTTGTCTTGTTGATGTTTCACTCTTTGAAAGTCTTTGGGATAAAGAAGTGTTCTTCTGTAAATATTGGACGTAAAACCTTCTCCTGATAGTATGATGAGTTTAACATTTTTTTCTATTTTTATTTTTAATTTCCATTGTAGGAGAAACGTGCGACTATCATACACCCCTTACTGAAACTTTCTTTACATTGACGGAACTAGGTTTGTACATTTTTTCTCTTCGTTTCTTATAGTAAATAGACCTTTTTTGGTTGCAGTGATTTAGTTAAACCCATGCTTCATCAAGGGTCACAATGTATTTCCATTTATCTCCTGCTAAATGGTTTTCATACAGGATTCTACAAAATGTTTTGCGTTGAGCCACATGTCTCGGCAAAAGCTGGTGAACATTATCTTTTTTAATTTGTAAATCTTGATTTATTATTTTATTTATTGTTGATACAGATCTATCTAAAGACTTTGCAATTGATTTCTGTGTTGATGGATTTTCTCTTGTTACCAGCGATTTCACTTTAGGAACATTTGAAACAGTACGTACTTTTTTGGATATTCGTTTGGAGTCTTCTCTCCATGTAGAAATAATGATTAACGGTTTTTACCTGTCCAATTAATAATGTTGCTTATTTTGCACTTAGAAATTTTAATACCATGCACTTCACAAGGTTTTTGAATCCTGGAATAAGAATATTTCTCTTCGGAAAGCGCAAAAACATATCCCTCAATCCACAGCTTGTTTACATGCTACATTTTGAAACAGTAAATTTAAAAGTAGCAGACGATATTTCTCATTTCAAATAATAAGCTGTTGCCAAAATTTTTTTATTTCAAAACATTTACTTTTTAAATTTGTAATCAAAATCGTTCTAAAAATATGTTAATACTCTCTGTATTTCCCTGTGGTATATATAATCTATGTAACAAGTTTCATCAAAATCCAATAAGCAGAATGGTTCTACAAGAGTTAGAATATAGTCATTTATATTATAACCACCTTATATTTAGCATTGTTCTAATATTTAATTGCCTATAACTAAAAGTATAAAGTTTAGTAATATAATTTTGATAAAGAATATTTAGAATGAATTGAACTATTATGCTTACATATATTTATGCATGAAAATAATATTATAGAAGACACACATTTTTTCTTAAGTGAATAGCAATCTGATCAAGTTAACACAATTGTAAATATTTTTTATAATGGAAATTTTCTCTTAAGATATTAAATGTTATTGTCTTACAGTAATTTTTTGTACAAGAACTGTAAATAGGATAGTTATGTATATTTTGTTACTGAATAAATAAATTTTCTGAAAATTTGTTTTGTATCATTTAAAAGTAAAGAAATTTTAAATTATAACCTAACACATTAAACTTCACAATAGAAAAAGAAGCTACACAAAATAACATTAACATCTCAGAAATTTAAATAAATAATTTAATGGAAATTTTTGCAGTTACCTTTGTATATTACAAAAATACTTTAATAAAAACTTTTTTCTTTTTAACATGTTAAAATTCATTTAAAAAGAAATTTTCTTACTGTAAACTTTAAACAAAATGTTATGAGCTTTATATTTAATGTCCAGTAATTCAAAAACATCTTTATTAATTTAAGTAAATTGAAAAATTCACACTATAAGTAATGAAAAAGTATGTAAACCAAGATTTCTTTGATATTATTAAAAGCCTCTGTATATAATTAGCAAAATTAATGGTATAAGATTTTATTTACAATAATTTTATAAAGTAATTAGTAGCAATTAGTTAGTACGCTACCTGCAAATCAAATTTTGGTGCTGCTAACAATCCTAATAAAATCTATGAAATGCCAAGTATAAATGCTTCTTAAGTTAAGAAATTTTAAAATATAACAGCTTTATAATATTTGTTTAATGACCACTGTTTAAATATGAAGAAATGTATTACTGTGTGCATCTATTAGTTAAACTTAAGTGAAGAAAATTTGATATGAGGAAATAACATGTGCAACAAATTTTATTTAAAGCAGAATTTCAATTTGACAACAAGAAATAACACTTTTCAATATCAAGCATGTAGAAGTGATCTGTCTAATGAAGTAACAACAGCTGCTACAAGCCCAGCACCTTTACCACTACCATCTTCAGCTAAAATAAATTGGAACTGCAAAGGAATTTAAGCAGTAAATAAATTTTTTAGGTATATAGTTATTTTAATTCATATTATTTTATGAAACAATACACATTCATTTGCATCTTTTTTCTAATTAAAACATTTATTTGATTGAATCATTCCATTTCCAATTTTAAATCCTTAAAAGATAATTTGTAATTTATAGGTAATAAAATTTAAAATACAAAAGAAAATATAGAAATAAATTCCAGTGTTGTGAAGAACATAATAATAGTATTGAAAAGGCTTTGCTGATTCAATGCATGCATTGGTGGAAATCTAATCAGATTCTTTTGACTTTTTTCTTATAAGTATGAATAACAAACATCTCTCATATATGTGTTTAAGATGATCAACAATTAAGTCAAATTGTGGTTTAGGTAATTTATCCTACATCTTAAAAAATACTGTAAATAGGGATTTTATAGAATATTTTTAAAATCTTATATGTGTTATCAAAAAAATGCTAACAATTGGGAAAAGGTTTTGAAACCAAAAATTGCAACACATAGCTTTCTACATCCATTTAGAAAATTATGTTTGTAAATATTAACCAAAGTAAAAAAATATATAAGTTAAAAATCACTATAATTAAAATTTATCATGTTGATAAATTAATATTTCTAAAAATTTAAACTGAATTAATTTAAGATTTTACAAACTGGTTTTCACACATACTTTAAATTAAAAATTAATACTTTTATCCTGCACCTATTACATAAAAAAATTTAAATTTTCATAATGGCAATTAAAAAAATTATAAACAAATTTTAAGATTCAAATCTTAAAATTTTAACAGTCAAAAGAAATATATAATAATATAGGATAATTTTAAAACAGAAATTTTCATTTAACTTAATTTTGCATAGCTAACATATTTCAAATAGTAATCCATTTAAAAGAGAATTTTTAATTATATATTTAAGAACAGTTATACATTTGATTTATTGATCATCTGTAATGAAAATGCAATAATTAATTACAATTTTTATAAGAAAATTTAATACATTTTTACTCAATATTGTGTTTTATGAGAAGCTAATTTGCTATAAAAATTTTGGATGGTTATAAGGGCATTCTTAGTGCCATATTTGTCAGTCAACAAAATTAATCAAGTAAAATATGAAAGAAGCAACTGAACTGAGCATTCAGTAATTATTAAAAGAGATTCTGTATGTGCAATTCTTATACAATGTTTGTTATTTGATACATGCAATGGCAAATTTAATTGAATTTTTGTCATACATTTAGCTTTTAAGTACATAACAAAAACACTTTCTTTTAGTGACATGGGTTCCAATGAGTAAAGCAGATATTAACTTTAATTTTCCCTAAACAATTTTAAGCAAATAAATTTTGAGTTGTTAAATGTATTGGTGGCACTAAAACTTTCATTTAACCATTCTTTTATTTGATTCATACCTCGAAAATAAATGTTTATAGTGGTTTGGAATCCACTTTAAATCGTTGGCTTCATTCAAATTAGGGAAGTAATTAAACAATGACAAATAAACTTATTCAGAAAATATTTTATGATTAATTAATTTATTTATTACATAAATGTGTAATTTATTAACATTAAGATGTATTCCATTTCATAAATAAAAACAAGATAATACTTTTATTTGTGTACAAAATCTACTTGATAATAGATTGCAAAATAATAAAAGTTTTGCCTTTAATATTTTTGAAAAATATTAAAGGCAAAATTTTTACATGTAATATAACTAAAACAGCAAAGAAATTCAAACATTTAATAATATAATATTTTTTAAATATAATTGTAATTCAACGGCAAAAAATAAGTATAGCAAAAGAAAATTTATTGTCACTCTATTCTTAAATATTTTTAAAAGTAAACATAAATAATTAAAGGCTGATACATATTTTTTAAAAATTATGAGGTATAAAGTAAAAATAATACATATAGTGAAAAATTTTAAATGTACATTAAATTTTTCAGTAATTTATGATATTTTTCATCATTTTAATTTCATAATTTGATAAACTAATATTTTGAAACATCCTACACTTTTTTAAATACACCTAGTACATTGCATAGTACTTTTCCATTAAATATAGTCTTTTCTTTTCAGATTTGACTTTTATTTATATGATTCTTTTGTACTTAAGATATAATTATCAAATTTCTTCTTATTATTATGTTAATAGCATTTATCTAAGAAATATTTTTTTAATGTATAATATTTAAATCATCCATTAAAGCTATGTAAATGCAGGAAAAAGATGCAATAAAAATAAATGTTTCTTGTTCAAAATTTTAAATGTAAATGATAATTATTACTTTGAAATATGATTTTAGAATGTAAATAACATTGTCCATAACATTTTCTATTTAATTACATTTATCAGCTTATTTTTATACCTATACCAGTTATGTTGAAAAAATTCAATTAAAAAATATGGATGCTACTACACATGGAAATAAAATGATTTTTTCCTGCTTAATATATATTTTAAAATAATTTACAACATTTGCTTCCTAAATCTTGTAGACATTTCTTTTTAACCAGCTTCTCTAGTTTACACTGACTAAATGATATCATGATTAGGATGTGAAACTTATACATGAGCAAAAACCCTAATCTCAAAATCCCTTTTACAAAAATTCTTTAGAGTAAATGGTGTTTAGAGTAAATGTCTTTAGAGTAAAGAAGCCCATGATCATTTCCAGTGCTTTAAAATACCAATTTCATCACTACCCATATTGAAAAATTCATTTTATTCGAAAACTTTTTATCCATCTTCTGTGAAGGGTGAAACAAAAATGTCAAAATTGTGGTATCAAAATGCATTATGTTGTCTACATTTTGGCTAATAGAACTTATCTAGATGTATTATCAGGATGGTTTAAGATTTAGATTATGTTGCCAAGATAACAAATTTTTATTTTTAGAACTTTATTGTAAATCCCAAATCAATTTATTCAAATACTGATTTTGTTGCAAAAAAGAAGACAGAACGCCTCTCGAGGATCAATTTGTTTTGCAAGAAAACTCTACGTAGGTTAGTGTACACTTGAGAGAGATCAGTGTCAGTTTGTCAACTAAGGAATTATATTATTATCTTTAATTATATGTAACACATGATCCCGTGTATAACTTTCAATGATTTGTGATTATTTATTTTGAAGAGTTCATGAAAACAACATTACTTGTTAGTTTTGGCCATGTAAATACACAGTTTATAATCGGAAGCCTTATTTTTTTAGAAAATTAGGAGCAATATTTCAGAAAATGCATTGTTTATATAAATCATGGGTCATAAATAATTTACTATTCACTCTATACATAAATACAAAAACATGAGTATATTATTAAATTCTTATATAATATACTCATATCCAACTTTTTAATAATTTAAAAATGTTTATATGGAAAGCTACAAATACTTCCTATGATAAAGATTCTTGCAAATGAGAAATAAAATGTTCCTTAACTCAATGTACAAGAGAAGAAAAATATTTTGCTTGGTCAAGCAATATTGTGATCCAGACTTGATCATAAAACCAGTTTCATTAATTATTTGATATCCTCAATGAGTCTTCTAGTGGAAGAAATCAGAAATTGTTGAGAGAACTGAATGTGAATTGCATATTAAGAAGAAAGCAACACAAAATTCCAAATAAAATATGTATAAATTAAATTGTGACAAAATTTGTGTGTTAAAAATTTGTATTGTTGACATATTACTAGAAAATATTTCAACATTACTAAAAGATGCATTGCTTAAATGTCAACTATCACTCTATGAATTATTATCTTTTAAGTATTCTACTTTATAATACTTTTGTATCGTTATTTTTTAAACATATAGTAATGTAAATAGAAGTTTCTTTAAAGATATTAATAAGATAACATGAATTCATATTCCATTACTTAAGAAATGTATATGTAATTCTTTCAGATCAAAATATCTTATATAATTATTAAAATGTGAATTCAATATTTTAAAAATGTGTTGTGTGTGTAGTGATTTAAAATAATATAAATAACTTGAACTCAGAACTGTTATTGCAAATCTAAAAGGTAGTTTTTTAACAGTTAATAGAAATGTGCATGATCATTAATATGGTATTAATAATAATAATGATATTAATCATAATTAATTTATGATTAATTAATATCATAGTTACAAATGTCTTCCATTTCTGGCATTTCATGAACATCCTACATTATTGTTTGAGATGGCAAATGAACTTTGTAGCAGTTGTTAATTAACACGAGAAAAGGTAGGATGATTTGGAATACGACGAGTTGGAAAATGTTTTCGTACATTCTTAGTGCTTCATGTCCATTCCCTTTCTTCACCGTATATGAAGTACATATCAACCAATTCTTCATACGTGTACACTGCCATAACATTCATGAAAATTTTTTTGGAACATGTTATCCAGATAATACTTGAAGTGATGATGTTGCGCCATTTTTAAAGGTCTATGTCTACTCTGATTGGTTTTCTCTGGCAACCAATAAACCAAAATGCTGCTTCTTGGTGGAAATTTTCATGCGCTAAATTTGTGATATATTCTTGATGCGTTTTTACTTTCCTATTTACTGCCTCTCATAGTGGAATGCAACCCTATGTTCATATGTTATTATTGCTTGGCTTGTGTGGATGGATACTACCACTCCTCTTAATTTGTAAAAACAATTTAGAATCACCTAATACATATGTATAATTATTATTACCTTATGTTTAGGAGCCAATACAGCCACAAATTTTTCCATATATTTATGATATTTTGGATGATGTTTAAATAGTGATCCATCAACTGCAATTGTGACATCATCTTTATCCATTCTTCTTAGAACATTTGCAAGACCTACATAAATTTAATAAAATGCACAAATATAAGAATTAAAGTCTAAAAATTCTGCAAATTTTTAAAGCTTTATATATTTTAAAAAGTCATAGAAATTACATTTAATTAAAAATATTTTAGTAATATTAAAATATTTCTTAATGAAAATTTTAGTCATCAAATCATTTTATTTACTAATTAAATCTTATTCAATTTACATATTATAAATTCACATTTAGGATGATACATTTTGTAGTAATCTGTCAATTACATTTTACAGTGTCATCACTTTAAAAAATATAAATATTTTGCACACTAAAAGCACAAAAAAACAACAAAATTTTCATTAAAAAGTTCATAAAAAAAGGAAGAAATCATACAACTAGGACATTTAAATGTATGTAAATAATTTATATTGTAATAAAAAATAAAACTGATTACTACAATATTAACTCTTTTGAGAGCAATTCTTTTATAAATAAGCCGATTTAATTGTTTTAATTATAATATAAAATCATAATATTCACAAAAAACACATAAATTGAACAGGAAAAGTACAAAATAAAGTGATGTCAAAAATTGCTTTTCTTATTTTGAATTAAAATTAAAGAGATAAAACCCAACATAATTTATAAAATAGAAAAGTAAATCTTTTCAAACATTAATTTCTTATAAATAATTTATTTAATAAAATAATGGCCATGAAAAGAGTTATAATAGAAATGATAAATATGTATTTCATTCAGGATATTGTTCTTATATTTTCAGTAGATAATTTAATATAAAAGTAATGTAACTATGAAAAACATTAATAATTAAACATACTTTGGTTGAAATAAGTATCAGAATATTAAATGGTCAATAAAAATAACTGATAGATCAATTTAATCACATATTAAAATAAACACACACATTAATCTTTAATAATAATATATATATGCACAGTCCAGTCACATAAGAGTTCCACTACATACTTTTAACATCGACATTGATGTTAAATAACCAATTACAGAAGACAAATGGCAGCACAGAGCCGTTGCGCGTAAATAAAACGTGTATGAGGGCTTCAGTAAACATTGCAATCATTTGCATAATACAAAAACAGAGTGATTTATCCTATGTCCAAAAAGTCATGATCATTGGCTTTTGGACCAAAGGTAGAATAATTTCCAAAATGGCTAAGTGTGTGACCTGTAAGCCTTCTGCTGTGGTAAAAGGATACTTTGAATGGCAAAATGTAACTGTCCAAAATTGTGGCAAATGTGAAGAGCCCACAGGCCATAGATGACTGAAGTGAACAATGGCTGCAGAGATAATTTGGGCGAGTAGATGTGCTACCGTGAGCAATTGACCGCCCAGATGAGCCAAGGGGCTAGAAACAATATCTCTCAAACTACACTACGGTTCAGCAAACATTGCTGCATCTGGGCCTCTCAAGCAAACGCCTGGTTCATGCACCTATGTTGACTACAGTTCATCAGAGACAAAGGCTGGAATTTGCATGCGAGTACTGCAACTGGACATCCACTGAGAGGCGACATGAAGCATTTTCTGGTAAATCACAATTTATGCTCCATCAGACAGGTGGATGTTACAGGTATGTTACATTAGACAAATTGAGATACGATGTGAAACTTCTGAAAGCAAACACCCTGCAACCATTGCCAGAATGGTCCAGGCAGGACTATTATGACCTGGGAAATGTTTTCCTGACATTCTCTGGGTTTACTCATCATTGTGGAAGGTGCAAAAGATCAATAGAAGTATCCATCTGTTCTTGAGAGTATGTCCACTCACCCTTATATGTGCATTGTTTTTCCTCAGGCTGATGACTTCTGTTTTTCCTCAGGCAAGGTGTCACATAGCTGGCAGTATACTGCATAGTTTGAAGAGCATCAGTTTTAGTTTACTGTTCTCCCTTGGCCAGCAAACACAACTGACCTAAGCCCAATCAAGAATGTGTGGCACCATCTCAATCTGGTTGTTTGTGGCATGGTTCCTCACTTGTGTAATCTAGTACAGCTGACCACAACACTGGATTTGGTATGGCTCAACATCCCAGTGAACACCTTCAGGAATCTAACTGACTCTCTTCTTGTATATCTTGCAGAAATCCATTCAATGATAGGTGGTCAGATTAATGACTGGACAGTGTAAAATGCCAGCAATTAAAAAAAATAATGAAAACAGTGACTATATCATAGATATGTAAATGAATTATGAAAAGTAATGTTTTTTAATTTGAAAAGGAATTTATTAAGCAATTTTATGATCATTAAAAATACATGTTCTTATATCAGTAGCTATGCAGAGATTGTTCTAATGAAAAGCAGTCACCAAATACTGATAATAATATTTGAATAATCACAATACCTTACACTGTGACAGTAATAATAGCAATTTCAACTTTAATCAAAGCTTATTTTAATATTAATGAAGCTTTGCTCCATTTACAATAAAAAAACAGAAGATAACCTGAGGGTTTGGAAAAAAAGGCTTAAATAGTATTTATTTTTTAGTAATCTGTACTAACAATTATAAGTTTTATATAAATTTTTCAATTTTCATTTTTTTCAAATATTAATAACATATATAATCATTAAAAAATACATAATTTCACAAAAATAGAAATTAATTTAAATTTTAATAATGCAAGAAACAGCATAACTTACATATTGAAACTAAAAGTGCTCCTCTAATTGAAATTACTGTACAAACATATTTAACAATTTCAGCATCATCTCTGGAGACTAAAGAAAATCCTTTACTTTCGATATTTAGCATAATTTTTTCAAGATTTGATTCCCTAGTTAACAGATGCATTACAAATGTTAGAATCATCGATACAAGTATTAATCTCAAAGAAAATTTTAAGTTTTGTTTAAATATATAATGGACAATAAAAAAATGAAGGTTTGAATAATAACTTTTATTGAATATTAAAATAACTAATAATTACATATAGTCTTATGTTCTTTAACTGCAAACTAAATTAAATTTTTTATACATTTAAAAAGTTATTTTAATTAAAAATTATTATTCATCACTAATCATCATTAATCAATATCAAATTTCAATTTATGCTTAAAATTCATAGGAAATTAAAATAATTTCTCAAAAATCTGTAATATGTTACACATTTTTAAAAAGATATTCATATTTAAGTTGTGTTTCCAAATATTTATTTTTCTATAGAAATGTGAAATACATTTCAATGTTATCAGATAAATTGTGTGTGTAAAATAAGAGTTCAAATTGAAAAAAAATTCTACTGTAAATAATTATAAGATATTAAATAAATTAAATAAAAAATTTCTGATACATTTCACACTTCATTAAAAATCAGTAGTAAAGATACATTTTTTAGAAAATTGGTTTTTTATTGTTTGTTCCCAATTTCTTCATATATATATTATACATATGTGAAATTTATGTAAACTGAACATATAATGAAATTATTTATTTTTTGATTAAATAATATATAAAGTTTTCAATAATTGTGTAAATTTGTACAATTAATTTATTATACATGTAAGATACTTATTTTTGTTAAACAAATACAAACAAGTAAAAGTTTATATTAATCATGGAAAGACAATGATAAATTAATAAATAAGGTCAATCAAAATTTTATTTCAACACAATTCATATAAATCCAAAATAATGTTAAAAATATTTGTTCCAAGATATTATGTATAGTTACCCAGAAGTATTTAAAATTCAAAGTAAAATTGAACATTTTAAATTACATAATTTATTGAAATTGAAAAGAATTCTTTACTAACATTAATTAATTATTGCCTTTAATAAATTAAATTTTATGCTAACAATATTCAAATAATTAAAGCTACAACAGTTATGTATAAAGTTCAAAAGAGTAGCATTTTTTTAAATCTTTTTTTTTTAATGATATGTGCATAAACACAATTTCTCATTGAATGTAACATATTGTCTAAAATCATAAAAACATTTAAAAATATAATTTTGAAAAAATAATTATTTCTTAAGTTTAATAATAAAATTCAAATATATAAAAAAGTTCTGCTATTTTTATCGTCATATTATTAAAACAATAAATACATTTCATTCCAAAATATTGAAATAAAAAAAGTTTCATAATAACTTGAAACAAATGTTATCAAATTTGGTGAAATATAAAGCAAAAATCTTAAAAATAATAAGTAGAGATCTGATAACATAATAGAGCATTGTATTACCACCATTGCTCTATTTTCTTCAGTATAAGTTTGCACACAACAAATTAAAAGGAAGCAACCAAAATTTTAAAGTATTTGATAGAGCAAAAAGCCACGTTCAGTCTTGCAGCCACATTTGCTAATTATTATATTAAAATAATATGTTAATATCCTCTGTGTTTATTACTTATAATTTTCTTACACTACCTCACAATAAATATCTTTAATTTATATGAATTTTCTTCCACCCTTATCTTTAAAACTTGTGGTTACATATTTCTTCCATATTTATGTAATGTTTATTTACAAAGAGTTTATAAAAATAATTTATAATTAGTGACATTTTCTAATATAACTAATGGCAGCCAGTTTCGACATTCATCTATTACATATTAATCTCATGATTTAACCATTTCTTTATAGTTATATTTAAAATTTTCCCAAAATTTAATTGTATATAAAAAAAATAAAAAAAACATAAGAGCCAAACTCTTATGTGACTTGTAGTGTTTTATTTTACAAAATGTAAACAAGCTTATAATTAGCAGCTAAATATTTTTATAGTCATTAATTGTATTAAAATTGGTGTTGGTCAATAATTTACCTAAGATTACATTCTCTTATCCAACCAATATAAGTTGAAACCACATTTAATTAACTACATGAAGAATAAAACAATTATAATAATGCTCAGTAATATACTGGAGAGTAATAAAATTCTAGTCATGAAATAATTAATCAAAAATAGAGTGATAACATGATTATGAAGAGAGGCATTTCAAAAGTCTATGCTAGGAAAGAGTAAATAAAAAAGTGATTTAACTTAAAGCTTTATATATTTAATAAAAAGTTTCAGTAAATAAATTTACAGATAGTAGTTAATGACAAATCGTTATAACTAATACTACTAACTCTAAAGTATAAGAAACATCTGCAGCAGTAAAAGTCCACTCTTCGGGTAAATTTTCTTTATTTAACAAAACCGCATTCTTGATAAGTTGAAGAAGAATTTTTTTCACTATTTCCCCAATGTATTTTCCTGCAAATAATTTCTCAAACCTATAAATAAAAGCATCAACATTCAAATTAGAGAATATAATTACATCCCCAATTACAAATTTTTGTATAATAGTTTGATACAACATATACAATATTGAAATTTTAAATCTGGAAATAACTTCATTGATTGTAATATCAATTTGAACAATAATGCTTGCATAACTTTGAGACATTTAGCATTTTGTCAATGTGTGCCCCAAAAAATTTCAAATGTGTTACTAATCAAAATACTAAAGTCTGCCATTAACTTCCCAAAAATTATCTGTACAAATAAATGTTATATTTTCCTTTCTAAAACATGAAAGTAACTTCAGATCAATATGATGATTATGATAGCTAAAAATAATAGTGGAAATTTTGTTCAATTTCTTTAAGTTGTTAAATTAAATTTAAAATAAGAAAATTTAAGGAAAATTATTAAAAATTATTATCAGCAAAAATATAATCATAAAATTTCTCACTTAACTCAAATACAATAATTTTAATCCTCAATATATATTCTCATATGTGAAATTCTACCTAATTAAGCCTCAATAAATATTAATGAAAAATTTTAATCCTACAGAAATAAATGTATATTAATGGTAGTATATCGATTTATGTAAATATACAAACAATGGCCACTAAATCAAAAACGCAACATCTATTTTATTCAATCAGTCACCCAACTATATGTTCCTTCTGTAATTCTCAGAACAAAGTTCAAGCTGAAATCAATTGGAAAGAGCCTTAATTAACAGTTTTTGTAATTTGAAGCACAGCAGAATCCCTATACCATACTATTTGTTGAAAATGAGGCTGATTATATCATTGGAAAACTGCTCGAACTATAGTTTAGACAAGGACTGTGGATTCTGATTCCAACTTTCCAAAACCTTTCATGTTGCAGCTTTTGAGAACCCAATGAGATTTGCAGTCCTTGAAATCTATGCCCTTGCTAAACGGCACCAACAATTCAGCCTTTTCTAAATGGTGAAAGATCTGTCATATTTCTCATTTCATTTCAATCGTCATGAAATGCCCTCTTACACCAGCATTCTGATGATTGACAGCCTATGCCATAAATAAAATTGGCATACTTCCTCTCTAGCAAGCATTTAAATAAAAATTTTATAATTTCTAATCCATTGGTCAATGTGTATATATATATATACATTGTACATTTTATATACTTATATGTATAAAAAATTATACATGTATGTATTAACAAATGTTAAAATTCATATACATATATATAATGAAATTAAAACTGCATTTTTTATTTGTGTTTTTCAAAATAGAAATATATGAAAAATACAATCATCTGACAGCTTTGAAAGTAATTCTTGCTATTTTTTGAGTATTAATTAATTTCCAATTCTGATTTTGTGTGTGTGTGTGTATATATATATATATATATGAGGGTCACTCTGAAATTTTTGAGATACAACTAGGTTTTTAAAGTTATACTTACAAAATTTTAGGTGTGTTCAAAGTAGTCTCCTCCAGCATCAATGCACTTTTGTAGACGAATTTTCCACAGATTAAATGCCTCAATCCATTCATTTCTTCGAATAGATGAAAAATATGCAGTTATAGCCACAATCTCTTCTTCTGAATGAAAACAATGTCCACATAAGTTCTTTTTTAGATTAAAGAATAACCAAAAGTCGCACATAACTAGATCAGGTGAATACGGCGGATGTTCGATCATTTTAATTTGTTTTTGTTTAAGAAACTCACAACTGTTAATCCAGCTGTATGTGAAGATGCATTGTCATGGTAAAGCATTAGTCCCCTAACATTCAGTTCTTGTAGAATTTTTGGAAGACACTTAGTGGTATACCAGTTTGCTGTTACAGTCTTCTGTCCTTCCAATTTGATGGTTTTGACCAATCCCGTACTGCTGAAGAAAACGGCATACATCACTTGTTTCAGTGCGCGTTGTTTTTTCACCATTGTCGACGTGGGATCATCTTCAAAGACCCATACTTTGCTTTCTTGACGTGTTGGGACGTCAAAAAACGGTATGTACGTTTCATCACCTGTTACAATTTTAGAAATGATGCGGTGACCACCATCATTCAGCATATTAAGAGTTTCTTTACTGATTCCAGAGATGCCAACCTCTGAGCATCCCAATCAGTACTAATTGGACATATTTTCAGTACTTTCAGTAACCTTTTCAAAAAAATTTCAGTAACTTTTTCAGTAACACGTAGTTGACATTAAGAATACACTTATGTGCATAAAATTAATACTTTTAAGGTAACCTATGTTAAAAAATAAAAGTAAAATGATCATCTAATCATAATAAATATAAAAAGAAATAATTAAGAAAGTAAACCATTCTTTTAAATTTAAATGCCTTACCTCAGAGATCCTTACAGCACAGATTTTTATATAATTACAGGAAAAAGAAAACACTGATATTGAAAAGAAAAATTCTTTTTATTTAAAACTAACATAGCATACTGATCTGTTAACTGAGAATAAATAAATAAATGACTTGATAAATAGAAATAAATGACAATCAATCACAAATTTTGTGTTATAGCTTTCTTAGCCATACTGATTTCTGTTTGAGAAAATTCTCTCTGATAACATAATTTTGAGTCTGAAATATTATTCATATTTTTCTTAATCCAATTTCAACACTAAATTAGTAATTTATTTGTAACCTTCACAAATTTTAATCGCTATAATACAATAATATAATCGTACATGACAAAAAAGGATTATTATTAGAGATCGAGAGAGAAATATATTTTCCGTAATTTCGTTAAGATCATAGTAACTCCGTAACAAAAAGTAGAAATCCGTACTAAATACGGAAAAATCGTAACAAACAGCATCTCAGTGATTCTGACACGCTCCTCTTTTTGATGCTCAGTTAGATTATGGGGAGCCCAACGGCAAACTACTTTTTTCATATGTAATTCTTCATGAATGATTTTGTGTATGGCTGCAGATCCAATGTTAAGTTCCTTCTGTACCATTTGATAGGTACAGCGATTATCATCCATTCATCACCAAATGCTAATTGCAATCGTTGAACGCATTCTTCTTGATTTAATCCTGCTTTGAAATCGAAGAAAATCATAGCGCGAAAATGTTCTCGCATCAACTCCATTTTCTCTTTGGTTTAAAATTTATTCCATGCTAAACAAGTTGAAGTAAGTCAGTAAAAAATCGTCTTCTGTCTTAAAATACTTTGTACTTTAAAATTAAACCGTTATTTTTATTTTGTAAATTCTCATCTGCGCGTATCTCAAACATTTCAGAGTAATCCTCGTATATATATATATATATATGTGTGTGTGTGTATATATATATATATATATAAGAAGAAACAGATAAAAATGAAAGTTGCTAATATTATGGTTAGTTGCCTGTCATTTATAAAAGATTGTACAAGGTGAAAACTTAAAAATTATTATTTTAGCATTTTGAAACTTCACAGCCTTACATCATAAACAAATGAATTTAAAAGTGAAGAATATAAAATAAGGTGCGATAATATTATAAAATGATAATTAAAATTTAAATAATTTTTCCCATTCATAAAACTTGATAATAACTGGCATTTAAAATTTTCTGTATTATGAGATTTAAAAAATTTTTCCAGTATTAAAGGAAGAAATTTCAAACAATACGCACGTAAAGCTATGAACAAGAAGAGATCCTTCATCAATAGCACTGTCAATTTCTGTTTTCATAAAATCTAATACACCATTATCACCAAAAGCTCCCCATTCAATGTCTATTATAACCTAGAAAAATAATATTGCTACCAAGAACTAAATAATATAATTTTATTAATTATACAAAATATTTAATTATAAATAGTATTCAACAATTATAAATGAAAATAAAAAATTATATAAAACATAAAATATTTATTTTAATAAGACAATTATTTTTTCAAATATTTTACCTTTTAACATAAAATTTATAGATTTACACTGTAATGGAAAATTTTAATATCATAATAAAAAGTTAATTTTTTTAAAATTTACTTAAGTGACAGTTATATTTGACATGGAATTAATGAAGTATATTATAAATTAAGAATTTGAAACTTTTCTAACTCTTAAAAAAAAATTCCAGAATTCAAATAGTTAAAAAGCATTGTTTCTGCTTATGATTATGTAAATTCATTTTTATATAATTAAATTTATAAAAAGTTAAAATACTAAGATGTTAAATTATTGAATTACTAAAAAAATTTTTAATTACTTAACTGATATATTTCATTTATTAATTGTTATAATGAATACTATGTAAAACATTGATGATGTTTGTATTTTTAATAAAATTAAAATCCATCCATTCACTCAAATTCTATTCCAATTTGATTTTATAGGATATTTTCATTATCCTATAATAAAAAAATATAGATTGCTTAAAATAAATATATTTAAAATGCACAGAAGAAAAATCATTTGCCACATAAAATATTTTTATTAGCAAAATATAACTCTCCATTTCTCATAAACTATCATAAAAATAAAACAAATAAGATAATTAAATAACATTTATTATTTTTAAAACACATTAAATTTTTTATGATTTTATTCTACCCAGTTGTATAACATAAATAAATTTAAAGATTAGTGAAGGATTAAAATCCCATTAAAATAATGACATGAATGAATTTAAAATAAATATTTTTTTTAATATTTGCTAATTTACGAATAACTTACAGATCATAATCTTTCATAGATTTTAATGTTAATTCCTCTTTATAAACAAAAGTTTCTAAGCTTATAAAAATTGAATTTATTGTATATCTAAAGATGAAATATTTTAAAATAATAATGTAAAAACTAAATAAATAACGCAAAAAATTAAAATATAAGGTACAAATTAAAGGTCTACAATGAATACTAAATTCAGACTTTTTCAGAATTAAAAATAAAATTTTACTAAAAAGTCAGAAAGAAAATTTTAAGAATGTCAATGAAGTAAACATTTAATTTTTTGATGATTAGCCATTCCTTGTGAACCAAAGAACAACAATAAAGTATATATAAGTTTTAATTAAGAAATATTTAAAGCAAATACACAATTTTAAAATTATATTAATATCTTACCCCTGATATAAGTGAATTGTAAAATTAATTTTAATATATAGTAACTTGATTGCAACCTGCATTAAATTTCACTTGGTGCAATATACAGAGGCCCAAAAGAAAACAGAGTTTTCAAAACGTTCTGATGATGAAAAGAGTGTCTAGATAATATTTTAAGAAATAAAAAAGTAATCTAAAACAAATCGAATTCTAAATTTAATTCCATGTGCTTTGATTTAATCGTTATAAATAAGCTTAAATGCATTTCAAATGATGTAATTATTGTTCCAAAAAAATATAATTTTCATTTTTTTAAATAATTTTTTGTACGCTTTTTGCTGAATTAAAAAAATAATATATTTATTTCCATTTAAATATATGTATACAAAATACTATAATCTACAGTTTCATAAAAAATGATTAAGATTAATTTATTATTCTATTTACTTTTAACAGAAAAAATGAAAACTATTTGATAATTATTATTACATATTACGATATCACTTAATTTTAAATCATTAGAAAGAAAAATAATCAGTTTATACTAAAACTGATTGTAAATATTAATGAAATTTTAATCATGATTACTTCTTCAACACCTGGATGTTTACCTAACCATTTTTCTATTCTTTCAATTTTCTCAAAATAAGCAGCATTACAACCAGTTCCTATGAAAATAAAACAGATATTATAAAATGTGTAATTTTATAACAAAAATAATTTTAAGAAACTGGCATGAAACATGCAAAGTATGAAATTACATTGTTAAATTTTGTATAACTTTCTTTATTGTGTTCTATTTCACACACAAAATTGAAAAATAAAATCAAAATTTTTTATTTGTAATTCATTTATTATATTCTACTTCCTTTTTCATATTTTATTCATTTTTTTCAAATATTATATTTATTAATTTATAACAACTGAAAATTTGTTAAAATTTTTCTGTACATTGAAGTAAGGAAAACATTATTAAATTTATTTAATTTGACATTTTATAACCATTAAAATTCTGTATAGTATATAATACGTAGATATAGTTAATATACTGTATAGCAATAAACTATGTAATATACATTACCAATTTGTATATTATAACAAAACAAACAGTTTAATTGCTGAGTAAAATATAATAATAAACTATATATCATCCGAACTAATTTAAAATACAAGCAAGATTGAAGTCACATTGTAACAATCATTGTTTATCATTTTTGACAATTTACATTACTATGCACATATATACATACATATTATTAAATAGATGGTAAGATGTTAATAAAACTGTAGCTTAATTTATTTATCTGATTTTTTTTAAATAAATGTTTTAATTGTATAAGTATTTATGCTTTTAAACTGGACAAATGCAAGTACTTTTATGTTTAATTATTGAAAATTGTAATATTGATTAATAAGATTTTTAAAAATACCCAACTTTTTAAAAATTATTACTTTTGAAGTAAGCAAATATTTTTTAAAAACGTAGTTTTCTGCAATGGCAGTAATAATATCACTATGCACTGACAGCTCTCAATAATATAATATATTTTCTTTTGCACAATAGACATAATTTAAGATTTCTGGACTCTTCAATAAATAAAATTCATATTTAATAAATGGCTTTGTAAATTAAACTTTAACTTCTATGACACAAGTAATGAATTGAAAGTCATGCAATAAAATTTTTCACATTTTTAATCGTTTTTTACAATCACAAGATTTTTAGTAGAACTTGTGTGACAATAATATAAAAAACTAAATACAAATACAAAAATAAAAGAAAAACAACTAAATACAAATGTTTTTAAAGTTAAAAGAATGTTAATAAAAGAGCAGAATAATATTCTATCTGAAACTATATAAAAGTTACTTATATTAAGCATAAATGATTTGGAAATCTTTCATTAAAAAATATAAATAAAATATTAATTTTTAACAAACGCATCTCAATTTCTTTTTTTAATGCAAAAATTATTATCCTTGTTAAAACTGGATTTTTGTAAATATTAAAAACGTAATATTACTTGGTAAATAATTATGAATAATAAATAAATGTTGTTATCAATGAGTAAACACAAACTAACTGAAATACTTCAACTTTATTTTTTTAACTAATCTTGAAAAATTAAAATTCAACACTTTTAAGCTTGAATTGATAAGGTAACTTAAAGTTTTACCTAAATGTTCACAAGTATCGAAATTTATGATATTCACCTAATAAGTAAATTAATTAATTTAGTAGAAAATAAAGAATAATGAATTAATTAAACCACTTTTATTTTATTTTTTCTATTTAATAAGATTTAGGTATCATATTCAATCAATGCTGAATATAGTTTATGTCATAAACATTTTATATAAAATAATGTATCACAATAATAAAGAACATTATATTAAACTTTTTAAAAAATATTTTAAAAACATAAAATTTTAATATATGAATTTTAATTTTAAAAAATGAAAGATAAATTACCAAGAATTAGACCTATAGCACTTCTTTTATCAAGGTAGGACCCCATCATCATTGTACCAGTAGCATCATTGACAACTGCAACAACATCAACAGTAATATCCTAAAAAATAATGAATTACTCAAAATGACAGAGTAGTCAGTTTTATTTATTTTGTTTTACAATTTTATTTCAACAGAAGCAAGACATTCTATCATTCCAAATTTCAGAAAGACTACAAAAAAGTATTAATATTAAAATATAAGATATACTAAAACAGTAAAAATCTGGATTAATTTTTAAATTTATGCAGTGTACTTTGATAATAATTGCAAAATATTTTTATTTTAATAATTCATATTTGTATAGTTAAAACGTTAAAAAATCATGCTGTTTATATTTATTAAGAAAGAAATTAAGAGGTAAGTAGTGATTAATTACATGAGTATTGTTAAGAAAATTAATATTGGAAAAAGGTGATTATCTTATTCAGGTAAAGAAATTCTAGAAAGCAGTAACTAACATTTAGAAATAGTTTATTTATTGTCTTTTACATTTTGAAATAGTTTATTTAAACTTTATTTAAATTAAAAAAAAATTCATTTTTCCAAACTGTTAATAAAAAAATATTTGGAATGGCAATTAAAACAGACATCTTTGATATGTACTAATTTGCACAACATTTTTGAAGAGGGCCATTTCATAATAACCTTCTTTGTTGAAAAACTAATTCTCATTAAAAATTATCTCAAGTTTACCAATTTTATTAAATGGAATTCTAAGAAGCAAATTGGAAAAATATATTTTTAAAAATTACTTTGAACCTTTAAAATTTGCTGTTTTAATTTATGAAAAATGAGATGCAATTTAAGGAATACATCTGTTGAATATAATGCTGATGAATGCCTGAGAAAGATAAGAATGGAAATCTGAGAAGCAATCAAATTAAATGTAAATGGAATGGTGAATGTAAATGGAAGTATATTAGAAAATTAATAAAGCATATAATTCTTAACACAACTATTTTACAGAACCAATACTTTAACATAAATTTCAACACCAATAAAATAAAAATTTAGATCTATCCTTTATAGAAATATTTAATTAGTTTTTAATATATCTTTATTCCCTAGCTTACAGCATCAGGGACTCACTTCTTTATTCTTAAAAATAACAAAATATCTTACCAAGTTAGTAATAAAAAATAATTCATGCTACCTAATTGGAAAATTTTTATTCAAGAAAAAAGGTTTCATAATGAACAACGGAGAATTTTCCTACACAAAATTAAACTTTTATTATTAAACTTTAATTTTTACAAATTAAACTGTCATTATTTTTTTAATCTTTAAATTAACCATTAGATCTTTTTAACTCATATTTCACATGCTTGTCTCGAACTGAAAAATGTCCTAAACTAAAAAAGTGAATTTCTATAACTGTAGAGTTTATATTTCATCTTTTTGAAGTATTGAAAAAATATATTTGTAGACACTCATAAAATAATTACAGTTGAAATTTAAATGAGTATTAATCATTACTAGTTCTTATGAAATAAACTTAAGAACTAATAACTGATACAAAAAGACTCTCTTTCTAGATTTCTATATAAATACCAAACTATCAATAATATTCTAAATTATAAATAGTATGCATTTTCTTTCTTTTTTCTTTCTTTTTTTGTAATTTACTAAGTAGTCTATAATTTTGAAATACCTATCATATAATTGAAATCAAAAATAAAAATACCTATATTTAATAATAATGCCATAAAAGATAATTTTTCATATTTCCATTTACTGCAGTACAATAAACTATCTAAGAAGTTTCTTTATATTAAATAATTATTCAACAAAATACAGACAAACAATTATGTCAAATTAATTCATTTATCTAAATTGTAATTTTAGAAGCAGTAAATAATAAAGCAAAAATATAATATTCACAAAAAACAAACTCAACATACTAAAATTTTTAAAAATGCATAGAGATTACATTAACACAATTTTTAAAGATGTATTTAAACTGAACATTTTAATAAACTTTCTTTTAAAACTATTTGTAAATGGTTTTTAAAACACTTTGAATTAATAAAATACTTCTCTTCTTGAAAGTGCCTTTCTGAGCATTTGTACAACTTCTTTTCCAACAACATTATCACATTTAAATGATTTGGTCCATGTCACTAATATACCTTCATCGATACCAGATTGTATCATAGGGAAAGAAAAGCAAAATCCTGAAAAAAATTATATATCATTAAACGATGTTACATATGATTAGAATAATAATTTTGATACAGTAATAATTGCCCAGAAAGCCAAATATTAACTAAAGAATGAATAAAATAAAAACATTTAATCTTTTTTTTACTTATTTCCAAATATACAACTCATTTTGATAATATAATTAATGCAAAAATTATATGAATAAATAAGAACAAATACTTATATTGGTTAGAAATGTACAATGAAACTTTCCTAGATTTTTAATTAATAAACTAAATTTTTACAATTTAATATAAGTATATATAATAAATATATAATGTATTTATTATATTAACTTTAAATTTAATATATAATAATTTGATAAAATGGAATCAAATATTTATTTAAATGTATTATATTTATATTAAATGGTATAAAAGTTATACAAAATATGCTGAAGTTTTTTAATTATCAATAGCTAATAATTTTCAGAATTAATAATGTCTTATAACAATAAATAATTTTCAGAGTTCAAATCAATTTTACAAAATGTAATATCTACAAAATTCAAATTTAAATTATTGATTGCCAAACTTAATGTTACTTTTTATTTCAAAATTTGCCAGAGCAATTATATTGTCAAATTGTTACTATAAATAAAAACCTTATATTAAAAAACATGTAAAGAATTTACAGTACGTCAAACAAATCAAAAAAATGTTATTTCAACAGATAAATTATACATCTTTAAATTTTATTTAATAATTTCTTCTGAAAAGACATATTAGGAATTACATTTTATTCCAATGAAATCAACCTAAAAAGCTTTCATTAAAGAATGAATTCAATATGTTAAAAAAGACATAAAAAAATAGAAATTTTTTAGATTGAATATGAAAACTTCATTTCATTTAAAAATCAAATGCAATTAAAAGGCTAAACTGTATTGTGTGATCTCAAATTCATATATTTTTATTTTAGTTAATTATACTTATATTGCCATATTCATTAAATAAAAATTTTATGATCATATTTCAAATGTCTTCCAATCTTAAGCAATTATATTATGAGTTCCATACAAATGACATCTTTTAGGGAATTATAACTGAGTTAATTAGCATTAAGATAATGTCAAGATTTTGAAAGAAATTTTGATTAGTGTATACATTACTCTGTAATTCATTATTATGTAACATATACATAAATAATACAAAATAGTATAGAAATCTTTTACAATGTATAAAAATTTGTGGAAAGGAAGCTAATTATAAAGTAATTATCAGATTTTTTCTTTTTTACTTTAAAGCAACTATTAAAACAACATTCTGTAAAATTCTAAATTTAAAACAAAATTGAATATTTACTAAAGGGGGTGATCATTAATATTAAGTCTTATTTGAAATTATATAAAAAGGTCATAAAAACTATGAATCATATAATAGCATTTTATTACAGTAAATATAAATATCTCAAACACAAATTTTTGTAAACAAACCTATAAACCATATAGTTATAGAATCTATATTATATAAATTAATTAAAATAAAAAGTTTGCAAACATGAAATAAGTTTGAGGAATGTTAGGATCAAAGCACTACATCAGTCATCAGCAAAATAAGATACTGAATGGTAAAAAATTCAAAGATAACAAGGATTAAACAACATTTTCAGTGCCTGTGTAGTGAGGAAAATGACACAAATTTGGCCCTAACTTTCTTGGATACCTTTGAAGAATGTAAGTCTGGTATTTGAAAATTTGAGTGTTGATAAGAATGTGAATTGGAACTAATTAGTGAAGTATGTGTGATTGATATGTATCTAGAATTGTCTGGAAGTTTGTTCATGACCAACTGATAAACTCCCAACACAGAAGCCAGAAATTTAGGGTTTTACACATTGATTACTTTATTCTTCATTTTGATTAAGTTTTGATCCTGTCTATCGCCTAAAATTTAAATAATTAAAATCTCCTAAGATCCTACAAATAGTAGATAAAGGCTATAATAGTAAATACTTTCAGTTCATAGAACAATCTTCCAAAGGACTGACAGTATTTATAATAGACTTCAATTATATTATTTGTTCTGTGAATCTACTTTTTCTACTGTAAATTTAACCAGTTTTATAATAAATCTAAAAATAAATAAGCATTTAGATTGGTGAAAACAAATGATTTTTACATCGAAAGCTCTATGAAGGGAATATGTTTAAGCTCTTGGCATTTTTTTAAAGCTTTTACAAATTCAGGTAGAAAGTTTGGTTGCTTTTTTAAGAAGTCACTCAGAAATCTTCTATTTTCCCATTAAAGATATGCAAATGGTGTAAATTGAAAATTGGTAAGCCTAGTAAGGTGTGATCTGAGTAAAATTATCAGAAATGATTTTATCAGCTTTGATATACATGACTGGTCACATAATTTTCCAAGAATGATAAATTAAACATTCCAAATTTTCAAAGTTGGACACGTTTCGTATGATCTAAGCCAAATGTATAATGGTGAAAACAAAATTACCATGCAGTTGAATGAGATCTGCTTTTGTGTCTCTAACTTCTCAAATTTCCTGATTTGCTATTTGGTATATCACAATAAGGAAATTTTTCATATTTTGGTGAATAATTAAAATAAATTTCTTAACAAATTTTTGAAAACATAACCAGTAAACAATATGGTAATAAAATATATCTTTTATGAATTGTTTCCATAAAATAGTTAACAAATGCAAAATGATGTTAGAAATTAGCAGAATGAATTTAGAAAACCACACACATAATTTATACAAATTAACAGAATAACCAAAATCTTACAAATGTCTTCATAAACATAAAAAGAATATACTAAATTTCACTATGACAAAACAAAAAATGTGTATGCGTTAAAGTTAATAAAAATGTCATTCATTGATTTATTGTGTGTTTATTTATTAGTTCTACTCATGCATGCCAGAAAATAAGTTTTGTGTTGTTTTACATTGTATGAAAGAATTTAGTTAGAGTATATTTAATTTGGGTAAAAGTTTTTCATATTGCATTAAAAAATTGAATGAATCTAAGCAAAAATTTATGACATAATCTAAAAACAGAAATAATTTATGATAATTTGAAAAATCTACCATACCTAATGGCAATTTTCTACTCTGCAAATTATTTGTTTCCATAAAGTCAAAAATGCAATCAGCTAAAAATTCAAATAGCTGCAATAAATAATTCCCTTAATTTGCAAACAAACATGCAAATAATGTCTCACAATTTTTTTAAAAAAATACACAGAAAATTAAAAAATAAATAATAAATTTGAAATAAATTAAATTTATTAATATTAAATAAATTAATATTAAATTTAGAAAAATTAAAAATAATAAAAATATAAGAATAAAAAATAGAAATACATAAGAATATTAAAAATAGAAATAAAAATAAAACTGCCCATGAAACTGATCTTCTAGATTTCTAAAGCATAATGCATGCAACAAAAAAACAACTGTCTCATTTATTGCAGAAAAATTTCTTCCTTAAATATAAAGTATCTATAACGCAAAGAAAATTTCATATATATAATTCCTAATTTCCTATTTTTAACTAATGATAATATCCTCTATTTATAGAAATTTCCTTCTAATGGGAGTAAAAAAAATATTATTACCACATTAATATTAAATGATTACTATGCAGCGTATGCATTTATAATTTCAAAATAAAGAAACAAATTCTTTTGCACCTTCTTTTGTGTAATTTGTATATTTTCTTTTTACTTAATAGTAGAACTTTTAAATGAAATATAATAATTTTAACTTATAACCAAATTAAATAAAATGATTTTTTGGTATTTATAATAAAATATTTTATATTTTTTAAATTATTATTTTAAATATATAATATTTTTAAAAATATGTTAAAAATTTTATTTATAACATTTTATAAAAAAAACTGATTTCTAATATTTTTGTAAAAATTTAAATGCAATTTTTCAATAAATTATAAAAAAATTTCTTACATTTTGTTGTATTAGGAACTATTTTTAAATAAAGTAATTAAAATGATTAAAAATTTTAGTCAGTTTATAGCTATCTTAAAAAAAATAATGTACATAATAACTTTATTTAAAAATAATTTATAAATATTTGCTTAAATTCTTTTATTATACTTTTTCCCACCCTCCTCTACAATACATAATGCACAAATACACATATATGTTGTAGAGATAGAGAGAATTTGTATCTTGAACATTTATAAATACATAAATCTGCTATTGAGGTAGTTATTCATTTGCAATTAAAACTAGTGTAAATTATATGCTAATTACTTTATGAAATCTTATGAAAAAGAAAATATAAATGTTAAATTTGTCACAAATATTGGTATGATTTTTTTCTACATTTTTGATAATGTTGGTATAGTTCCCAAAAACATTTAACATTTAAACATCAGTTTTTACAAACACTCATGATTTTATGAACTAATGGCAAGTCCCTAACATTGTCCCATAGATGTAATAATAATATTACCATTATGAACTAAAATGTTCATAATTTCCTTGTTGTGAAATATTTTCATGCATCTTTTGTTTGTGTTTATTTTCCTCATCTGATTTTCCCAATTTTTTTAAAATTAATTTTTAACTTGAATACTTTATATATGATTTTATTTGAGAATCATAAAAAATTTTCAATGAATTGCATTGCTGATGTTGAAATTCCAGATTTTTTAAGCAATTCATCAGCAATTTTTACTAGCTAATCTAATAGTCATCATACAAAACATTTATCAGAGTATAATCAATAACTTCAGGAGCAAGTATTGAAAACTACTTTTGAAAGGAGTAATTATAACTTAATATTACCTTATAAATTTGAGATTCTAGGACTTTATTCATTCAATGCACTTGTTAATTTATTATTGGAATGACATTGCAGAAAAACAGATATCTGGTTCATTTCAATATACAGGATTTATTAAAGAAACCACCATAACTGAAGGAAGCATAAAACATCCAATTGATGATTTGAGTAAAAATGAATCATGAAAATCAACAAAGAAGCAGATTATTTTTATTTATTTGAGAATACCAGGTTGGCAACATAACAAATGAAAACGAGAAAAAAACTCTCAGATAGTAAATAAGAAAATGACAAAGTACTGCAAAATAAGCAGAGGATTAACCAGCAAGATTGAGACACTTTGAGAAAATTAACTAGGAAATACTTACTAACATTGATGTGTTTCATAATTTTTTAAAACAGGAGAAGTGATCACTTTTTCAAATTTTCATCAAAAGACAATTATGAATTGTTTTTAACTATGAATTTTAGTTTGTACATGTTTCCTGCATTGTATACTAAATAATATTTGTAATTGCATTTTATTTTACAAAAGAAGGAGCAGTTAGTAAAAAAATTTTATGCATGCGATGTTACGCTAATTTTTCTTTTTACAAACTTTTGATTTTAAGAACTATTTTATCAGTCCCTAATGAGTTCAAAAAATGAGCCTCTATTGTAATTTGGAATTTTCTAGATTAATGAGAAATAAAACATATTTTTAGTACAAATATAAAGAATGATGAAATCTTGTATGCATTGTTAGTAATGGATATAAATCTAAAATTTTTAATAAACTAATAAAATAATACAAAGTAATTTTAGCAATGGGGAAATATTGAAGTTTAAAATTTTGAGTCGTATTTTTTCATGTATTTTTATAATAAGGCACATAGTCAGATTCAAAACATATATGGACATTTCATAATGATTTAATTTTTTCCATATTCTATCTTAAAAATTGCTTATGTAGAACCAACAATGCAAGAAAAAAATTTTTTGGCAGATAAATAAATAATTTATTCTATATGACATAAGCATATTAAAATGAAAATAGAAATATAACATACAACAGAAAATATATTGATAAAATATATACTCTTGGACCAGCCTTATGAGAAATTTTTTATTTAAAAAATTGAACATTTTCAAAAGAGCACCAGCAAAATTTTATTTGGTAGTAAGAACAAAAGATTTGCCTCAAAAAACAATAGAAAAATATCTTTGATAATAATATTTTGGAAGCATTTTTGGATTATAATTTTTAATATTTTATAATATTGTATGTATGTAAAATATATCTTATGATTTTGGATAGTAATATGAAGTTGATAAAGCAATGGAATAAAATTAACAATGTACATTATTGTAAAATTTAAAAGCATAAAATTATACAACACTAAAATTAATTTTTACTCATCTTATTTTTTCTAGCCTTATAAAAAAACATAAATGTAGAGCAATATTTTTCATAAATAATTAACTTTAAAATTCCTTTTTAAAAATAATTAAAGAAAAAAAACATTTTTATGTATAAACAAAAATTACACATTTTCTTTGTGATAATAACAAAAAAATCAGAAAACATTTTATATATGAATAAAAACTACTGTTTTCTTCATAAGAAATCATAAAACTGAAGAAAAAGTAATACAAAATTTGTCATTCAAGCATATCTTTCTGATTGGTTTCACTTAACTTAATCCACTAAATCATAGCTTGATCACTAGATAATTTAATGCATTTTTTTTTTAATTTATGAGATTACTTGAGAAATAATTTCAACTTGAAAGAATTATGGAGAAATGAGAATACAAAAAAAAATTGCATTTTTTTAAATTTATGCATTACTATGTTACAGAAAATATACTAAATTATAAGATACATATACTTAAAAAATTCTAAGAGAATAGAAAGTTTTGCAAAAATGAAAACAGATGTACAAATTTGTTTACCTTTTGTAATACCTCATTTCACCATCAGTCTTTCAAGTTGAAATTATCTCTCAAATCATTTAGCAATTAAAAAAAATTACAGGTTTTTTTACTATATTCAAGGAATTAAGAAGAGTTTAAACATAAAAAATCCACTTAGTTCATTTGGAAATTCTATGATATTTTTTATTCACTTTTCTTAAGAAAACAATTTGAACTGTGATATTTACATTTATCAATATATTACTCTCCAAATAATCAGTCATATACTATTTCTAAAATTATGTGAATAAGTGAAAACAAAAAAAGTAATGGCTTCTCCTAAAGCGAAAACCTATTGTAGATGCTTTCACTAAAATAAGCAGCAGGTGACTGGCAAAAGATAATGTATGATTATATACTTTTACAAAATGGTATTACAGTAGAATAGTTTGCAGTAATGCTTCATTGTGTTTGGTAATGCAGTAAAAAAAAAGTTATAAAATACATTTATAAGGGAATTTGAATGGGCCTTAATTTTCTGAGAATAAGAATGTGCTATGCAACAATATAAATTAAGAATGCATATGTAAAAGTATATGAACAATAAATATTTACTTTCAGTTGAAAAATTCAAAGATTTCAAGGAAAATTTTTGCTAAGATTCAAATTTAAAAAATGCATTGTAAAACTAATTACCACATAATTAAGTAAATCTTCTCTATGCAACCATATACTTATAAGACTTATTATCTAAAGCAGTTGTATTGGCTTAAGAAATTAATGTAACAACTAGATTAAATTTTGTAGGCAATTCAAAATTTTCTATCATTTTGAAACTAAAATTAAGCATCAGTTTTATATAAAATGAAATGAAATGTCCCATGCATTGAAATACATATTTTTTTACTTATCTATATTTATTTTTCTTTAAAAAATGTATAAAATAAAATGATTAAATAATTTTAAGAAAATATTCACTGGCTTCATTATTTACTAAATCATCTGTTAAAAAAGCTTCAAAATTAGCAAAAGGAGAGCAAAAAAATAAAAATGTTAAAGAATTTTAGCTTTTTATGGTTTTCTCAGCAAGGAAATAATTTTAAAGTTGAAAATGATGGAAAAAATCAACTACTGACTTCAGAATTTCTTTGCGTCAAATATAATCAAACATCATTAGAAAAAGAAAATATTTGCAAATACTGTGACTTCTAGGTTTTTCACTGTGAGCATAAATTTAGGTAACATAAAATAATCCTAAATAAAATTTGCTTTTGAAATTTAATTCAAATGTACATGAGTATAAAACATAAAAATAAAGATGATCAGTTGATTCACTCATTTTGTGTATGAATGAGAAACATTTAAAAGCTATGTCATTTTAGTTTCACATCATTTTAAAAGTAAGCAAACCAACAAAATCTATGAAAATTTCAAAGAAAAAATTATTCATTTGTCCAAAAATTTGTTTTAACATTTTTTAAAGTATTATATAATAAAGTTATTTAGATTATTTAACAAAATTTATCATGCTACATAATTTGGTTTTCTTTTCAATAAACAGAAATCACTTGAAATAATTTATAACTGTACATCATGAGACAAAAACTTCAATCAGACAGATTAGATTTCTTTTTACTAATATGGATGATACTCATCTTAAAAAGTTTTATTGCAATTTAAGATCATATATGATTCAAGAAATAAAATACATTGCTATAAAAATATCACTTACCAGCACACCTTCACCTAAACGCAATTCCTCAGGAACTGTATAATATTTTACAATCGATTTTAACTCTTTAGAAGGGTCTAGTTTTAATAAAATGACTCTAAAATTAGTTCCACCTAAATCCAGAGCTAAAAATTCCCCTTTTTCTGAAAATATACCACAATTAAATAAAAATACATATTATTAAATATTATTAATATTTAATTATAACTAAAAAGGATAATTTAGATAACATTAATAAAAGTGTACTTTATAGTAAATTTCAGTTCAGATTTAAAATTCCGTTCATATAAAATAAATTGTTAGCAATATTTATAATAAATACTTGTTATTGAAATATACACTGGGATATTTCAGATAAATTAGCATTTTTAATAAGCAATGGTGAGCCATATCATAAACTGGCAAACTGTAAAGTAATAAAATAAAAGGTAATTAATAGAAAAAATTTTTATTATAACATTTTTAAAATGTTTATTTATTGTTTAAAGAAAAGAATTTGTTAAATTTGTCTTCAAGTTTTGAGTTTCTTCTGGTTTTATTCTGATTGGTTATAGTTTCCACCATAAAACAATCTAAATACAACCACAAAATTTAGATTTTCTTATACTCATAATATTGAATATTATTTTTAATTTAAATCATAAAAAAAAGAATTATTTCTAGAAAATTAAAAAAAAAAAACATTTTCTGTTAAATGAAATTTGAAAAACAGAAACAAAAAATAAAAATGAAAAAAATCTGTTCTAAAAGAAATGTGCTCTGCCAATAGGCACAAGTATGAAAAAATAATAGCATAGTAAGAAGCTTGAAAAAGAACTTTATTTACTGACATTAATGTCATCTTTATATTTAGCTACAACATCATCTCTGCAAAATAAAACATAATATAAAAGAAATTTATCAAAAAATGTTCCATTTAATAAATTTTATGATATTCAAATTTGTTGCATTTTTTAAAAAAAAACATAATCTGAAAATAATCCTATTTTTACTGATAATAGAAATTGAAATAGTACGAAAATTTCTCAAGTAGTGAAAAATAATAATAGTGTGATGGCATTAAAAACATTTATTTTCAAATACAAAACAGTTAAAATTATAAAATAAGATATTATATTTTTCAAAATCATAAAATTGAAACCATTAAAAGTAAAAATTATTGCTATGACTTTAAGCAATTGCATAAAATTAAACAGAAATACCAAAAACAACAATTGTTAAATGAAAAGATGCTTCAAATTGTAAAAAACATATTTAGTATTAATAACTTAATTAATACTGAATAATATTTTTTATTCAATATAAATAAGATTTTTAAACAACTTTAAAACATCTGATAAACTGGCTAATATAATTTAAAACATCATGGATATTTTTCTTTTTTGTCCGCAATATCATCATACATAAACAGTTTTTAAACAAAATAAATGCTATTTGATAGACCTACAGCTACCCATTTTATAATTAAATTTATTTTTTGATATACTTAAAAGCTCATAAAAGGATAATTTGAGTTTGTGTGTAGGTCACATAAATTTCAAATTAATCCCCTCTAGAAGAAAAATCTGTATTACTTTGAGATAGAATCCATACAGTAGTGAGAACATAAGTTTCTTTAACAGAAAGAATAAATAAATCTAAATGTTAAAATATTATGTATATAATACAAAAACAAGAAACTTCAGCAACAATGAAATATCAAAATCTTTTTTTATATATTATTTAACCACTTTATTACTATACTTTATATCTATCTATTTATATATATAATTACATATATATATATATATATATATATATATATATATATATATATATATATATATATATATATATATATATATATATATAAAGAACTGTTTTGATTCACATAATTACATAACTTACCATCTCCAGATAAATGTTTTGGAATGAAAGTGTTAGCCATTTGCAAAGAAGATTCTTTGGGTGGATTTTTCATTAATCCAAGTTTCATTTCACTTTCAAAAGTATCATTAATTTGTTGTATAACGTCATCAGCTAACAAAAAAGCATCTGTAATACTTTTTATCTGAAAATATAAAAAAAAAATTTCCTACTTTAAAAAATATTAGCATCTACTGAAAGAAAAATGTTTTTTCCCATTTATTCTACTGTTATGATTTAATTTTTATATATAGAAGAAATGAAAGAAATCATAAATCAAAATTGAAATTATAAGATAAAAAATAATTAAATAAATTTTATATAAATGTATATATTTCCATTAATTTGTAAATCTAAGGACAAACCCAATTTATATATGGTATCTTATTTTTAAAAGAATTATTAGTCATAGTTATTGTGTCATGTTACATATATTTATTAAACTATGTATGAATTTTATAAAATTTTGTAAACAAGAACATAATATTTATAGTAAATCCTTTAAACTCTAAACTACATATTGATTTTACAAAATGAACAGTCCCAGATATTTCAGTCGATTTCTCTGAATAAAATTCCGAAAATCACAATTAATAAATAGAATTTAAAATCAATATAATTTTTTTAATTCGATTGATAAAATTTAAAAATATAAATTTTTCTTTAAAGTAAATAGTTATAAATATTATTCACCTTAAATTTAAAAAAAAGCATATGAAATTAAAAAAAATGGTTAGTTATTTTTATTTAAATTATATTTTCATTTTAATCAGCAATTGAAAAAACAGAATTTGTGAAAAATACCTTGAGAATTTTTTCTTCGTCAACATTTAATTTCAAGTCATTTCCCACATTATCAAAAATAATACGTTTAGTACCCATCTACTAAATTAAAAATTAAACCTCACGTAACTTTAAAACAGTGAATATTATTAAATGAAAATCTGATTAAGTGGCTAAAGTAAGAAATAGGAAAAAGACGATGTACTACAGCGTATCAGAAAGTCAAAACTACTTCTGCCGCAGGTGGTATTTGCGCTTTCCGCCTGTATTAATATAACAGCTCTATTTATTTATAACAGTTACTGAAATAATCTGTTACTTTTACACTGGTTTGGAAGCATTCGCTGTCGAGCTTCAAATGTATTTAAATCCTTGTTGAATGCACACATGTGATCTGAATACGATGAAAATTCCACCTTAAAATTAGTTTCATATGCTTTATCTTGGGATATCATTTATCAATAATGACAGCATGTTGCCAAAATTTCTTCTATCCAAGGATTCTAATAATATTCTTATTATGAGCAGATAATTCGGATTAACAAAATTTGTGATAGAGCTCTGTTCATGGATTTTAGATGTTACAAATTTCATTTTTTATATCATTAAGATTAAAATCGTTTAGATAGACATAGAAATTCACAGCAAGCAAGAATTTCAATTTACGGATTTGAAGATTGTTCAAATATCCAAGAGAATAGTGCTCCTATTCCTATTTTTTTCGTAATTAGTTCCTCAGATGTTCATATAAAGGACAGTCTAAGAAAACATGATCTATAGTTTCAGATTCACCGCATTGATAGCGATCTGTATGCCAGAGATTAAACCTAAATAGAACTGGATTAATAGATAAAGATTATGTTCTAGCTCTGGCCAGCCATACGTTTTCCAATCGGGATTTCGTTTATAGTCTACGATTTTTGCGAATAGATATGGTGAGTGAACGCTTCAGCATACTTGCAATTCTTCCATTTATTGAGTCTTTCGTTAAAAAAAAGTTTCCTAATATGTTGTATAATAAGATCTTTAGAAGAAATGAATAGTACCGCAAATTGACTCACAGTTGGTGCTTTCACCAATGAGTCAACTATTTCATTGCCTGAAATCTCTGAATGTCCAGGGAACCAAACTAACTGTATTGACGAGCATTTTGAATAGATTGTAACATTTGGGCTAGAAGCAGTTGAATAATAGTCGTTGATGTTCTATGGTACAAACCGAAAGAGCAGAGATACAAGAAAGATTAGCTGCGAAGATGACATATTTTTTGGTCCATCGCAGATTTTCGACACTGCAGTAAGAAGTGCAATATCCTCGGATGAGAAGAGAGTTTTAGGAACTAATTTTCCCTGTAATTGAAATACTGTTTGTAAAATTAACTATTGCAGTATCCCCATTTAATCCCTGTTTGGAAGCATCAGTAAAAATTAGGGTTTCTTCCTGCATAATGACTCACAAACCTGGTGAAATAGTTTACAAATTACATCTTTTGGCAATGATTTAGTCTGAAAGGGAGAGTTGAGAAACAGATGGAAATTTTTGTTGGCATATTCTGGCCAATCAGTTGGAATTTTTAATATGTATAACGTATTTACGCCAGCGTAGGGCAATGAACAGTTTGTGCATTAATATTAGTTTTTGTACTTAAAGAGTTTTATGCATATATTATAATACGTATTTATACAAATAAATTCTTCTGTTAAACAGAAAGTAAAAAAAAGTACTTTTCCATTATACCCCTGCTTATGAATATGAAGAAATAGCTTTGCTTCAACAGTTAATAGGTTTTAACCACGCTTTGGGCTTGAATGATGGTTCGGAATCCACTTTAAATTATGCGTTCTTGTCTAACTAGTCTCATGTGCAAAAAATTCAAATAAAATGTATAATTTTTAGAGTTTTCTAAAAATGTAAGCCTTTCTAAATAATTCATGATGGAAATGGAATATTTTGGATTGAAATTTACGATTTTTATTCTTTTCCATTATTGGGATTATGAAAGGGGGTAACAAACAAATATTGTTTTAAGCACTGGTATTTTATAAGCTAAAAAAAACTTAATTGTTAATTGGGTTGTGTTATAACTCTTAGCAAAATTTGTAATGCGTAAAATGTGTCTACCGTTCTCAAAAATGATTAAATCCTTATTGTGATAAGAAAAAAAACATTAACTTATTTTTAAAGAGTAACATACTTAATTCATATATTATAAAAAATAGAAAGAGATATATAGAGTATAAACATTATAAGTTTTTCTTCTAAATTTATATCTAAATTTTAATAATTTTTTAACAACATTTAGAATATGCATGGCATTTCCGTATAATGTTTAATATTATTTTGTTAGATTAATAGGTAGAATTTATTCAGAACCAATTTAATGTTAATAGAATCAAATAAAAATGCTTGAAATGTTAACCTTACTTTCTTTCTGATATTACTTTTTTAAAAAGAGCTTTGGAAAAAGCCCAGTCTAATGTATATAACATGTAATAAAATAACAAACCTTTATCTTTAGTGAACATTTTATTTTTGTGATTAAATTCATAAACATTGAAGTAGAGAATTTAACAAATATTAAAATAAAAAATGCAATGAAATAAAAACGCTTGTATCTGAGAATGTAACTGAATTCTTAATTGTATTACACTGCTGGACAATTGCTGAGGACGGATAACACTATCATCCATAGCAACCACAAAATGAAAGGAAGCAAAATGTGGAAAATTAGAATAAGTGCGGGATATATAGTAAGAAGAAGTATGCGTATGCAAATTGTTTCGACGTCTGTTCATCACGTGATAGCTTTCATAAGAGCTTTAAAGATTTTGATGCGTGTGGACAGTTGTTGTTTCAAGTCAAAGTTTTACAGGAAAGATTTAATAGACGAACTTAGACGATTTTATGCGTGACCGAATTATTGGAAAGATCAAAGAAAGGCGAAAAATAACAGATGTTCCCAGGGAGTTCGACATCGCTCACAGCGTTGTTTCACGGCTGTGGAAATCATTTAAAACTACTGGAATGTTTAGTAGGTGGCACGGGGGAGGTCGTGTTAAAAGTACGACGCCTGCAGAAGACAGATATATCGTCCTATCAGCAAAAAGGAACAGGCGCACCACAGCTCAGCAGGTGGCAAATCAGTTTCTTGCTGCCTCAGGAAAGCAGATCTCCCGAAAAACTGTTGCCAGACGTTTGAGGGGAGGAGGACTATACGCCCGCAGACCTATTGTGTGTGCCCCATTGACCAGACAGCACCGTACTGCCCGTTTGCAATGGTGTGTGAGCATCGCAATTGGACTGAAAAGGACTGGGTATGCGTACTATTCTCAGATGAGAAGTAGGTTCAGTCTGTCATCGGATTGTAGACGCCAAGTGATCTGGCGCGAGAGTGGTACTGCTTATCGTTCAGAAAATATCCAGGAAAGGGACCGATATTCGGCATGCAGTGTTCATAGTGTTGGCCGGCATCATGATCAATGGCCGCACGCCCCTACAGGTGGTTGCGAATGGGACTATGACGGGCCAACGATACATTAATGAAGTTCTACTTCCTCATGTTCGTCTTTTCCGTGGTTGGTTGGTTGGTTGGTTGGGTTTTCTGGCGCAAGGTCCAAAAAGGACAAACTGCGCCAAAATATGATTTTTTTTTTTTTTTTAAGATTAAAATAAGGAAAACCCAAGCAACATTAAAAACATTAAAATACAAAAAAGAGTGTATATAATGTATATAAAATTCAGATTTTAAAACTGTTTATTAGAATATAAAATTTAATTAAATATACAATTTAAATAAAATGGAGAAAACCTATTGCTCTCAAGAAGGCAAATAGATTTCTATTTGGAGGTTCTCCCAATAAATCAACTAATGTTAAAATATCAGTTTTAAAAAAATGTAAACGTAAATGGTTAAAATCATGACACGAAATTAAAATATGATGTATTGTATAAGGTTCATCACACGTTTCACACCAAGGATTCAATTCATTTAGAAACAAATGTCTATGTGTGAAACGTGTGTGTCCGATACGAAGGCGGGTTAATCTAACATCAGCACTTCGTATCGGTAAAACTGTTAATGAGGTGATGTATGGAAATATGGCATGCAATTTATTAGTGACCTGCATGTTCCATGACTCCTGCCAAAGATCTTTTGTAAATTTTTTAACATACCTTTTCACATCCAACAAAGGAATGGATGGAAGAGACGGGCCAGGTGCAGATTTAGCAGCTGCATCAGCCCTCTCATTGCCATCAAGACCTACGTGACTTGGGACCCAGCAGAGAATTATGTCGTATCCCTTGCCAGCAAGGGAATCTAATGCTCGGAAAATTCTAGACACAACAGGATGGCAGTCAAAACTACTGTTCCGCAAAGCTTCCAACACACTCAAACTGTCAGTGTACACACAGTATTCATGAGTTTCACATGTATTCATCTGCTGAAGAGCTTGGTAAATAGCAGTTGCTTCAGCAGAGAAGATGGAACAGGACGGATGGAGGCTGTAGCTAAGAGTTTTGTTTTCAATAACTACAGCACAACCAACATGTCCTGCAGATTTTGATCCATCTGTGAAAACTGGTGTGTACGTAGAGTACTGACAGCGATGTGAGGCATATAGCTGCTGGAAAACAGTAGTTGCTGTGTCTGATTTTCTATAACGAGCAAAAGGATTGATGATTTTGATCTGTGGATCATACCAAGGTGGATGAGATAAATAGTCCGTTTTGTCAAAACGGACACCACATAGGTCAGATAATGAAAGACTAGCTTTTGTTCGTGTGACAAAAGGTAGAATGCTGTATGGACGAGCGTCATACAGCCTCATTAGTGCAGGTGTAGTAGTCATGGAACGTAATGGATGATGAGGGTCCGACATGATTTTTGCATAATAATTGAGAGACAGCTGCATTCGTCTCAGGTCTACAGGCAGATGATCGCATATCGCATATAGACTCTGGACGGGTGATGTGCGGAATGCGCCTGAGCATATTCTCAAAGCAGAGTGATGTATTGTATCCAATCTGCGTAAAACGGAAGACCTAGCTGATCCATACACAGCACACCCATAGTCAATACGAGATAAAATTAAGGACTGGTAGACGCGAAGTAGTGCGGTGCGATCAGCACCCCAAGATGTATTAGAAAGCACCTTGAGGATATTAAGCGATCGCTCGCACTTCTTCCGCAAATGAAGAACATGCGGAAGAAAATTTAACTTTCGGTCAAAAGTTATTCCCAGAAATTTTATCTCGTTGACAACAGAATTAGGTGTATTATTTATGCAGATAGTAGGATCATTATGCATGCTAGTCTTCCTGCAGAAATGGACACAATTACTCTTGCTAGGAGATAATGTGTGGCCATTCTCAGCACACCATGCAGCAAGTTTGTTAACAGTTGTTTGTAGTTGTCTCTCAATTAAACGCATGTTAGAACCCTAACATGATATTTGCAAGTCATCAACATATAGCGTGCCATAAACAGGAGGTGAGATTTGATGTAGGATGCAACTCATGTAAAGGTTAAAAAGTGTGACACTTAAAATAGAGCCTTGGGGTACACCCTCGGCTTGAATAAAAGTATTGGAAAAAGCAGTTCCAATACGTACTTTAAAAAAACGGGAGCGTAGAAAATTTTTTAGGAATATCGGAAGATTACCCCTAAAGCCAAAATCATATAATGTACGGAGAATTCCGTATCGCCATGTACGGTCATATGCCTTCTCGATGTCAAAGAAAATGGAAACCAGATGGTTCCTCCGCACAAAAGCGTTGCGGATTTGGGTTTCCAAGTAAGTAATATTATCAAGAGTGGATCTTCCTTTACGGAAGCCACTCTGATTGATATGAATATTTTTATTTGTTTCTAGGACATATACGAGACGGGCATTGACCATACGTTCGAGAGTCTTACAAAAGCAACTCGTCAGAGCTATTGGTCTGTAGTATGAAGGAACAGAAGGATCCTTACCAGCCTTAAGGATCGGAATCACTATAGCCTCGCTCCAAAGTGATGGAAATTTGTTTTCAGTCCAGACTCTATTGAACAATAACAATAAGTTCAATAGAGAATCTGGACTTAAATGACGAAGCATTTCATAGCTGATTCCATCAGGTCCTGGACTGGTATTATTGGCCTGCTGTAATGCTCTCTTCAATTCCAACATCCGAAACTCACAGTTATAAGGAAAAGCTTGTCCATGGTTGAAACGAATTTGGGTTCGCTCAGCACGACTCTTTGTCCTTAAGAACGAAGGACTATAAGAGTCGTTTTTAGAGACGCTAGCAAAGGTTTCACCAAGGACGTTAGCGATGTCCTTAGGAGAAGAGTATACAGCAGCTCCGGATTTCAAAATAGGAATGGAAAACTCTCTATATATTCCATTGGCTGCTTTCACTTTTCTCCATAACTGTTTACTGGATGTGGAAGAAGTAATTGAGGATACATAGCGAGACCAGGATTCCTTGTGACTTCGGCGACGAGTTCTGCGAGCTAATGCTTTTGCTCTCTTAAAGGCGATAAGATTCTCCGTTGTGGGGTATCTTCTAAATAACCCCCATAACTTCCTCTGTTTCTTATAGGTTTTTTGACATTCTTCATTCCACCAAGGTTTGCAACGCCTGTGTGGTATAGAGGAACTCTTAGGTATTGATATGTCAGCTGCTTTAATAATTGTTTCGGTGACTTTACAAACGGCATCATCAATATTTTCGATCATAACCATTTCGTTATCAATATCTGCCAATTGTGTAAAAAATGTCCAATCTGCCCGACTGTACACGTAAGTAGGTAGGCGTTGTCCTACACTACTACCTCCAGTCTGGGAGATGACGAGAGGAAAATGATCGCTATTGTGCAGATCATTTCCCACAATCAAATTCAACAATGGCAGAAGAGATGGTGAACAAATGGCCAGATCGAGAGAATGAAATGTTCTTGTGGGTACATGGAAATAAGTCTTCTCGTCGGTATTAAGCAGACAGAGACTGTTTTCTGATATAAACCGCTCTATCTGCCGACCGCGAGAATTAGTATCATCACTTCCCCACAAAGAACTATGGCCGTTAAAGTCACCTAACAGTAGAAATGGTGTTGGCAGCTGATCTATTAGTGCATCGAGTTCCTCTTGGCGGATGACATCATGTGGTGGTAAATATAAACTACAGACTGTTAATAAGCATAAAGTATGAATTCTTACAGCAACAGCCTGTAGAGATGTATTCAATAGATGGGCAGTGCTGGGAAATGTATTAGATGTTAATATACAAACACCTCCAGACACTGCACCATCATCACCACAGTCTTTTCTAAAGCATTTAAACCCACGCATGGAAAAGTTATTGCTGGACTTCAGGAATGTTTCCTGAAGTGCAATGCATGCGGGGTTGTAGACTGAAATTATAGACTTGATGTCATCATGATGTGAACGCAAACCATGGCAGTTCCAAGAAACAAAGGAAGTTATTTTTTAATTTGAAAAGCTCCTTTCCCGGAGCTGGAAAGCGTGTCATCTGACATCTCCTCGAGCGATAAGTCTTCGTCCGAGGGATGTAAGGAAACAGAGTCAGCCTCCAGGGACAAGGCTTTACGGGTGGATATGGAGGGTCTTTGTGAACCCTCCTTTGATGATTTTAATTTAAAAGCCTTTGTAGATTTGGATTTAGCTAAAGGAGCTTTTCTTTTTGTTATCATATTTGAAGATGATTTTGGCTTTGATATTGTGGGTAATCGAACTGGAGGAAGTGAAATTGCTTCTGTTTGTGTAGAAGTTGTTCTGGTAACTTTCTTAGCAACACTTGCATAGCTGGTACCAATTTGTGGGGTACGAGAGGTAACTTGTTTTCGTGCCTCTGGATATGAGCATTTACTTATTATTTTCAACGTGGTGATTTCTTTCTCAAATACCCATTGTGGACAACTTCGGGAATAGGAGGGGTGGTCACCATGACAGTTGACACACCTCTCCTTCGCTGTGCAGTTAGAGCTGTCATGGCCAACCACCGCGCAGCGAGCGCAGGTGGGTTTGCCTCTGCAAGCGTTCCTCGAGTGTCCATAACGTTGGCATTGGAAACACCGCAATGGATTTGGAATATATGGCCGAACGGGTAGATTTAAATACGCAGCTTTGATATTCTGCGGAAGGTCTGGAGTCGCAAAAGTCAGAATGAGATGTTTTGTGTCTATAAACTTACCATCTCTTCTGACTCTTATGCGTTCAACTCCACAGACCTTCTGATCCTGCAAATTATCCAGGATCTCATCCGTTGGCGTATTCTCTAAATCCCTTGCGGATACGACACCACGTGAAAAATTCAAGTTACCATGAGGCGAAACTGTTACCTCTATATTTGCCAGCAAGTGAATATTACTGATGGTGGTAGCCTGAGTGGAATTGGCAACTTCCACCATCAAGTCACCAGAACGCAATTTCTTAATGCTTTTAACTTCCCCTACAGTTCCCGATATTCCTTTCTGAATAAGGAATGGGGACACATTTTGAAAATTACCCTCATTTCGTTTGATAACAAAGAATTTTGTATCCTTATTCATTAGTAACTGCTCCCGCGGGAGAAAAGAATGTTTTCCATTTTCCATTTTTTTTCTAAAATTTCGGGACCTGACCGCACCACCCACCACCGAGTCCAACAAGGGGATGCAGACCAGCTGCACCAGTGCTAGTCAGGTCCTATACGCTCACAGTACATCCCTGAAGTGGCCTCCACCCTTAACGAGTCACCCAGTAGATGTACCGATCGCTTGATCCATAAAGCCGATTGATGTGCTGAGGACCACAACACACCTCCCGTTTACCTGAAGCAGAGGCCAAAGTAATGTGTTGGTCTCTGGGGGCCTCAATTACCAGGACCCTCCTTTCCAGGGACACGGGTCTCCACGCACGGCAAACACGTGGGTGATTTAGTCCCCAAGAGTAGCTAATAGCAACAGAGCGGCGAAAGCTACTCAAGGGGAGCCCTCAACCTCTTGCGAGGCAACCACGCTGAGGGAGAAGAGGAAGAAAAAGCAGAAGAGTAGAAGAGAGAAGGAAAAAAAGAAAGAGGACAGATCACTAGGGTACCTCGGGATTGTGACACCCGTGTTTACCTAAAGAAGGTAAACCCCCTGAGGGGGTCTTTTCCGTGGTGCTATCGGTGATAAATTTGTTTTTATGGACGACAACGCAACATATCATAGAATACTCGCTGTTCAGGATTGTCTAGACCGCGAGGGTATTCAACGCCTCATATGGCCATCACGTTCTCCAGATATAAACCCCATTGAAAATGTGTGGGATGCTTTGGGGAGGCTATTTGCTGGTCGAAACTATCCTCCGACAAACAAGAACACCCTCTTCCGTGCACTCCCAGAGGAATGGGATAAATTGCCTCAACAGCTGCTGGATATTGTTGTACAAAGTATGATACGACGTGTGGAATGTTGCATCACACTCCACGGTGGACATATCCTGCACTGATACCTTTCTTCAAGGTGCCTGCTGACTTTTAGATGCATTGTTACATTTTTCCGTTTGCAGCATCAAATGAACATTTTTTTTCTTTCAGATGTTTCACAGCTTTTGTACTTTCCAGAACAATAAATATTCTTTATTCTAATGTCTGAACAGTGTGGCAACTATATTTTATCCTACTAGGCCTCATATCTCGCTTAATGTTATGCTACATAGCAATTTGTGATCCGTCCTTAGCAATTGTCCAGCAATGCATAATAATAAATTTAATACATTTGCTACAAATTTTTTTTGACTCGTTTCTTTTATCACCTTTACATCTGCGAATTTTGCTTTTGAAAAATTTCAGAAATATTCATAATTAAGTCAATTTTTTTGCTGTTAATATAAAATTGCTTAAGAAACAATATCAGGAATGAATTAAATTAAAACCATAGAATCAAAGTTTTCTGTATTCTATATAAAAATAAAATCAATGTTCTATTTTAAACCTATCAAAATGTCTAGTTTAGAAGTGTGTTCTATGATAATATATACCTATTGTTAAAAATATATTGACAGAACTAAATGAATAATTTATGATTTTAATCTTAATTTTTAAAACTAAGTTTTTGAATAAATTTATGAGAACTTGTTAAATTATGTGTATTACATAAGAGCAATAATTTAATATTTCAGATATTACAATTAAATTTCCATTCTGACAAAAAAAAACCATTAAAATTATAATAATTAACATGCTGCTAATTTAAATTTTATTTTTTCAAAAATTGTAAACTATTTTTAAAAATAATCTCAATGAATATTGTCTTTAAGAAACAATATTAGAGTTTTCTTATTAGTAAAAAAAATAAATAAATAAAAACAAGTTTCCAAAACTGAAATTATTGAATGTTAATTTTATGTCGTTCAAAAAAAACTTCAAAATAAAATGTCCAGAAGTGAAAAAAATTTAGATGATCAGTAAAATACGTTTCATATAAATTTCACTTATGTATACTATCTGAATTTTTTATTACATTTTAAATTTATTTGAAAGTATTAAAAAAAACTGTCCTCTAACACAAGCATCTTAATTTTATAAGAAAAACATATAAATATATGCATATATATAAAATGGGTTTTCCTCAATATTGTTTGACTTACTAACAAAAATACAGGGCGATTATAAAAAAACTTTGCCAACATCTGCACTTCTAGCATCCATTCTATTTAACCGATCAAGATGATACTTCAAATATAGTTCTTTTGAGATATGCGCTCGAGATTCTGTGAATGGCAACACAGTGGCCCTCGCGGTTACAGTTATAGTGACAGAAACTCGAAATTTTCGAATGGCAACGCCTACTTTTTACCATCGCAAAATGTTCAGCACATGCGAAAACCCTAAATAGCGTTGAAACGGTACCGATATGTCCGAAAATCGACGTGTTATACACATACAAACAGTTCTTCAAGGCGCACGGAGGAATAATGCATACGACAGAGACAAGACACTGCTCAATGATGAGAACACATAGAGAAAAAAATCTTTATTAATTTCAAACATTTTCCACATGAGTGCCCTCACACGCAATTACGCATTGCATGCGGGAGACGGTGGACAATGTCGCTGCACGCAACATGGTACGAGGGATGTTTCCAATCTCACGCCGTATAGAATCCTTTAAGTCCGACAATGTTTGAGGATTGCACAGATAAACTCTGGATTTGAGATAGCCCCAAAACCAGAAATCCATAGGCGTCAGATCTGGGGATCGCGCAGGCCACGGAAAAGGATAATAGCGTGAGATGATGCGATCACCAGAATGCTGATCCAGGAGCCTTCTAACTGACCTCGCTA